>OX419336.1:1227500-1430000 GCA_948470475.1 Galaxea fascicularis | reverse complement strand
ACTGCGAGCAGTCTCTCTTTCTTTCGATCGAAGATCTTCTCGCTGACTTCCGCTCGCCCCAATTTCTGCACTGAATGCGAGGCTGTACACGGTGTCGACAGTGTGCCCACGTAGCTCTTTAACCATGTTTTTCCAGCGGCTAAGTCCCATAGAAGAATGCACCGATCTTCTCCAGTAGACGCAAGATGCCACCAGGGGAAATTGCTAGATCGTAAACTGCATTAGGGAAACAGTGAATACCTACAAGATGGCTTCATTCCGGGCGCATACAACACGGAAAAGCGTGACTTATAGGGGAGAAATCAAAGGAAATACGTAAGAATGTAAAAAGTGTGAAAAATTGTTTTTTTATGGAATGCGCGGGAAAGCACGCAACGCACGATAATGGACGATAACTGACTGTTACAGTGTAAGCGCGCAAATAAAAAGTTGTAATGTGGCTAGCCCAGCCACATATCTGGTGATGTTCGTACCTTATGTCCAGTGAACAACCTGGCTCAATTCCCCGATTGTAAGTCCCATAACTAACACGTTCGATCCAAGGTAATTGCAGTTGTGGTGAAATTTCACATACTGAAAGACTAGGAGATTTAAATGCAAGTTTTACAAATGCGCCAAACAGCTGCTAGTTGGATCCGCTTCAAGCTTAAGAGTCACCAGCCGATCAGTTCACGTGTACCTCCGCCAATGTCATTTATTGCAGAAAAATATGGCCGCTCGATCCGTGAAATGTTGGTTACGAGTTTACAAGACGTTTTCTCGAGATTTTCGGCTTCGCGCGGAACTCCCCTCAGGGGTTCAGCCTAAATTCAAAGGAAGAAAAAAGACCCAGTTGCTATGAGATTCCTTGGTGTGAATGACTGTGATGGTTTTGATGGCATACGATAGACGACAACATTTCCACTGGTACAATAAAACTGTACCTTATGCAAAAAGGAAAAGTCCGGCGAGAGCTAATAAACCATCCTGCGGAAAAGGACGCCAGACCTTTGTTGCATCTCATAAAACAACAACTGAAGCTTGGGGAAGTTCAATCTTTGTTATGCAAAAATTGTTTCTGTTTCGGGCAGCAACTTCAAATTATAAATTCAAATTATTCAGAAAAGAATCATGAATGAAAAGCAACTCAAGTTGCCTAATAAACAAGCAAAGTACTCCAACTTCATGCGCTACTTTTTCAAAAGCAAATCAAAGACAGTCGTCCTCAGTAACTGCTTTGACAGGATTATATTTCAAAATCTTTTTAGGTCACAGTAGTCTGCCAACTGGCTAAAATAATGACTTCGCAAAGCCGTGCGTCAGTTTACTCCACTGTTTTCAAGTTTTAACTCGTTCAGCAAGAGATCAATAGTCGTGTTATTTCCTCTGACTCATTCGACAGCTGAAGACCACGAGACTGATAGGATTACAAGTTTTCCCGCTGAGATCAAACGGACCGCACGGATACAGCTGAGATGAAACTGTTTGCAGTTATACTATTTAGCGCCACGCTACTCTGTCTGTCAGGTATAGGATATTTGTTTGAGGTAACACCAACTCAGCGATAAACTAAAACCACAATTGTACCGAGGATGTACCGAATAACGGTTGGGCTTATCCCAAAGAAATCGAAGTAGCCCTAAAATCTAGCATGTACTCCAAATTAACTCAACCGTCCCGGAATGTTTGTTTCTTTGAACAAGCGATGTATGTAACGATTTATTCTAAAACATCAAAGACATTTTGTGATCCCACTCCCACTCGGGGCAGACACAACCACTTCTTGCAATACGCTTAATTATTTCTGTTAGTATCGCAGATTTTAGGGCTTTATAGATATAATTGCCCCCCTAACTAAGCTATCACGGATGGTTTCTCGATCAGAATCTAACTTTCGCGGAATTCCGGAGTAAAGTTGGCTACAGGTAAGAATGGACGAGTAACAAGGATTCTGACCAAAAGCACAAAATGCTACCAGCCTTAAACGGTCTTTAACAAACGATAAAAAACGCGCAAATGTATCAGTGAGCTAGCCTTCGGCCTTACTTCGCTCAAGATAAAGGACCGATATATTTGCCCTCCAAAAACGAAAGGTGTTAAGAACCTTGAAATCCCATCTCACCAAAAAAGCCTCTACGTGCCAATCAAAGTTTATCCCAAATGTCTGATATTTAGACTCCCATCCATCCGGGTTGGTGAATCCATCGTCTTTTAATTTTTGTCTTGACATTTTTCAGCCCAAACAGCGATGCGCAGATGAAGAAGCTGTTCAAGCAAACGTTCGGTAAGTAATCCTGAGGTGTTTGTGTGAATGTGATCTGCATGGAATTATAACTAAACATTTGCTCAAAGTAGCCAGAATAAGGTGGATCAAACACTGCGTACCTTACAGCTCAAAGCTAAATCAAAGTTTTCCGTGTTGCAGTTAAGCTTTTTTCTTGTTTCTTTTGACGATTGTTCCTAACCATTTTTGGAATAAGATTTTGTCTGGTTGATTTTCTTCGTATTTTCAGGCGCTCCTTGTCCGTCGGGTTGGACCCGGTTTAACAGATATTGTTATCTGGTGAGAAGCTACATCAGGACTTGGCACCAGGCCCAAGCGTTCTGCAAAGCACGAAAAGGAGAACTGGTGAAAATTACTAACGCAGAGGAAAACGAGTTTGTCCTGGCGCTCGCGAGAAAACATGCCCCGTCACTGAAACAGGTTTGGATTGGCCTCAAGCGGGACTCGCAAATGAACCAATTCGTCTGGTCTGATCTGTCTGTTCCAGTTTATACCAACTGGGCTCCACATGAACCAAATAATTTCCAGAATAGCAGGGAAGGTTTCGGCAATATGTGGACCGGACATTCAGGCTCGTTGGTCAAGGCATCTGGGCTTTGGAATGACTTTCCTAGTACACCGCCCCGACATTTACCTTGCGGCATTGTCTGCAAGATGCTTCCCTAGTTGGGAAGCCGAACTCGTTCACGAACAAAGCCGAAATAGCAGAATGCGGAGTTTGATTATTGTAGACTAACCACCGGATTTTTGAGGCATTAGAAACATTGTAGATTGTAATGACGCAAAACAGAGCTTAACAATGGGCAGTACTGAAAACGGCTTGAAAATAAAAAAAAAAGTGACCGTGAAGATGAGTTTTGTTTCTTTGTTTACCAGGGGTTTATCGACATAACATTCCATTCCCCACCAGGCCAGCTTTAGTCGCTTAAAACTCCTAATATTCCGAGTCAAAGAATTTGATTAGTTTTCATCCGCATGCAGTTCGGTGAACAGCACAATAACAAGCGCAGTGTTATTCATAGTTTTAGATTTCTTTTCTTGATTCAAAAGCTGGAACTACTTGTATGTATAATTAACGCCATGAACATAGACTGCGAGCAGTCTCTCTTTCTTTCGATCGAAGATCTTCTCGCTGACTTCCGCTCGCCCCAATTTCCGCTCGCTTACAAGATCTTCGATCGAAAGAAAGAGAGACTGCCCGCAGTCTGCCACGAACAGCACCATTGCAACTAAGCTCTGTAAAATAGCTTTCAATTGAGTGGTCATAGTCCAGAATTTATCCACTGACTGAAACGTTAGAACCACTTTGTTCAGTCTAACCGATACTGAACCACAGGAAAGGTCCACTAAGTAACCTGGATGACAATCCAGTGACTCAAAGAGGTGGTTCTGCTATAGCTCATCAAAAAGGATTGCAGTACCTAGAGGCAGCCTACATCAGCTTATCTACAGCTCCTTCATGTAACGTTTCCCTCACGTCGTTTGCGAGCCAGCAGCGAAAACTAAGTTACAACTGCTAAACTGCACGCAGTGGACAGTGCTGTTCTTCGTGGAGAAGGAAGCCATGAGTTCTGGAGAAGAATTCACAGTTGCGCTACTGCTGTGAGATGTCTTGACCGCCTGCCCAAAGTCCCAAATCTTCACACTGTTGTCCAGACCTCCCGAAGCTAGCAGAGTCCCATCTGCGCTGAATGCGAGGCTGTACACGGTGTCGGTGTGCCCACGCAGCTCTTTCACCATGTTTCCAGCGGATAAGTCCCATAGAAGAATGCGCCGATCTTCTCCGGCAGAAGCGAGGTACTGACCGTCAGGGGAAATTGTTAGATCGTAAACTGCACCCTGCAAACAATGAAAACAGTGAAAACCTACGACATGGCTTATTAATCAGGACGGATACAACACGGAAAAGTGTGACTTATCGAAGAGAAATCAAAGGAAATACATAAGAACGGTAAAAAGCGTGGAAAATTGTTTTTAAGGAATGCGCGGGAAAGCACGCAACGCGCGATATCGACGGATAACTGACTGTGACGATGTAAGCGCGCAAATAAAAAAGTTGTTGTGAGGCTAGCGTGAAAAGTGACGAGTTTCAAAATATCGGTAAAAGCGCAGCAACATAACTGGTTATCTTCGTACCTTATGCCCAGTGAACAGCCTGACACAATTTCCCGATTGTAAGTCCCATAACCGACACGTTCGATCAGAAGATGCGGTAGCGAGGTAGGTACAATTATGATGAAATTTCACACACTGAAAGAATAAGATTTAAAAGCAAGTTTTATAGATGCGGCAAACAGCAGTTAGCCGTGTACTCTACTCACTCACGCCTAAATGCGAAATGTACCACATACGGCCACGTAGTGACTGTGAAAGTAATCAAACTTCGCAACATGAAAAGCAAACTGGTGATAGATACGGGAGGCTACGGCGACAGACTAAAGGAAAACAATTGATCACTAGTAAGCGTGGGAGAGCATGCAACAGGCGCCGATCACTAGGAAGTAGGCGACAGGTGCCAGGGTGCGGGAAAACAAAATACCGGTGGCTATCGCGGGAAACGTGATCGGGAAGCGTGGAAAACATGTAATTCTCACCAAGCGCAGGAATGATAACATGCTGATGTGGTGTGCCAAGAGCGAAAGAGAAGTTTTTAAAGGCCCGTTTTAACGGTTTCAACATTTGCTTCAACATGCATTCAACACTTTGTTGAACCAAATGTTGGGTGCGTTTGAACAGGTGGTCCAACATTGTTGAAAGTGTAAAAAAAATGTTGAGAGTTTGTTGAAAGTGTGTTGAATCAAGTTTAAATCGGTTTAGACTTCATTCAACATCGATTTAACTTTTCCTTTGTTCTCGAAAATGTTGAAAGGTGTTGAAGCCGTTTGAACACTTCTGTTCAACAATTGTAGAACACACGCATGCGCACATCAGGCTGTAAAAGACAATATGGCGTCTATCGCTTGCGTAAACAATGAAGAAGTTGGCGCAATGTTGGAACCGTTTGAACGGGCCTCTGCACAACTTTGTTTTTGCATCCAACATTCGACCAACATCCGTTCAACTTTTGTTGAACAAATGTTGGTCAAATGTTAAAACCGTTTAAACGGGCCTTAATCAGTAGCAAGCGAGGAAGTTCAGTTATGATAACTGACTGCTTGGTCCAGGACTGGAAGAGAACTGGAAAACAATATTTATGCGCCTAATAACAAATGTGTCAACCAAATATACACTTCCACTTACATCTACATCTTGAAGGTGTCCGGCAAATATTCTTAGCGGAAAAGTATACTCAAAGTTCCAAAGTCTAGCCGTACGGTCCTGGGATCCAGTGGCAAAGTAGAGACATTGAGGACTGATGTCCAGAGCCCAGACAGGAAAGTTATGCCCCTTGTATGCAACTACGTTTGTGTAGGAATGAAGGCTCCATAGACGAACTGAGAAAGAAAGAGAAAATCCGCATCAATGCATAACCAACTGACAACAACACCAATAGAAACAACACTATGGCTGGAAAAACAATTTTAAGGGGCGAGGGTTAAGGCTACTTAATCATTCCTGACATTACTGTTCACAGGAAAAATTATTTTAGTTTCGTTTGGATTGAAACAAAAACGCAAGGCAAAACAAAACAGAAAACAACTCGCAAACAAAGACACAGACAAAAAGTCAAACAAATCACTTCCTTGAGTGACCAGTGTTTGAAACACTTTTGCAACCCTGAAGGGCAGCCAAAAGTGAGTTTGAGTAACTTTGTGGTTGAAATTAGAGTTTCCCCGAATTGAAACAAATTCTCCAACATTTCAGTCCCGGATCTTGACCAAACATGTTTGATATTGTCCTCATCGCCTCGCGAAGCGAATTTCTCACCGAAAATTGGCCGCACACGTGAGGAAACGGCTGAGCTACCTGCCTCGCGAGGAATTTTGCTCAGCTCTTTCCTCACGTGTGCGGCGGGCTAAACAGAGGTTTCCAATTTCTGTGTGCACCCTCAAAGAAAGCGTGAAATAAAAATCACAGGGATGAAGTTTGTATTTCAATGAAAAAGTACATAACATGAGCCGCAGCTCAGTATCACTTGACTGGGGCGATAACCTGACAACGCCAGCTCAAGCCCACAAAGATTTGAAGTTTTCAAATATTTTCCCTCCTTTGACGGACATTCCTCGCGATTTTCACTGAGTTGCGAAAGTGCACAGCACGTCCCACAAGCCAAGGGAATGGCCGTATTTATACTAGAAGACGGCTAAGTCGTCCAGATGACCTTAACACTTTTAGTTAAAGTCATGTAGTGTAAATTCGGGACGACCTTACCGTCAGACGGCCTTACGGGTCCTTACGCTCAAACTTTGTTTGGCGCTCTAAGAGCCTGGACTTGAGTTCTGTTTGGAACAGGTCAAAGGCGGGAAAAGTCAAATAGCCTCAAGTGTAAATAAAACTCAGTTGGAAATGGCGGCATTTTTTCCACTTCTGCAACAGCTATCTAGAAAAAGAGCTCGACACGATACAGAACAGCTCCAGTTATGAGCAGCAAAGCGACGAAGAACCGAGAGTCAGAGGTTTTTGAGTCAAATGAACGAGAATGGAAGAAGCACAGGTCTTTGCTCGATGTGGTGTTTTGTTGAGTTCGAATAAAAGGAAAGAGAGAGGCCAGAATGAGCTACGAGATGGCTCTTGGTGGGCATCTGGATATCGGAACTGGAATGATTTTGTGTTAAGGTCGTCTCGTCCTTACGCTAGAGGACTCCAGACGTCCTTACACGTTAAGGTCATCGATCAGATGCCCTTAATTTCAGATGGCTAAGTCGTCGGACGGCAACGTCGTCTCCCCTTTTTCTCGAATTTATACTAGACGACCTTAGCCGCTTTGATGCGCTAAGGTCGTCTACCCGCTAAGGTCATCTCTAGTATAAATACGGCCAATGTATATTTTCCAAAGTGCCATTGTTTCAGTGATGTTAATCGTATTAAGATCGCCTCGAAATCGCCGGAAAATTCTCTTGTTAGCAAGCAGTTACGTTTTAAATAAAACCCAATTCAGCGAGACATAACTATTTTTGTTAGACTCGAGCTTGCACCAAGTAAGGACGGTTACATTAAAAAAAAAAAGGTTCACAAACTGGGCAAAAAGTGAAATCGGCTATTTCACGTGCAAAATTCTACAACTAGCACGTGCCCAGGTGACAAGCACGTGAAGAGCGTTACCTCGCTTCTCCGCCTTAAAAAAAGACTATTTGTCTTTTGAATTCTTGATTCAGGGGATAGTTCATACCTTTTCACAAGTACTGGCCTATGAGCGGTCTGCTGTTTTGAGATAAGCGGTCAAACAAATAGAGGCCAAAGATGAAAACTCGGTTACGATGACATAACAAGTACAATGAATAGTTCGTTTTCCGGTGCTCATACCTTTTGAATAGGTCAATGAGTATTTAATCTCTGAAAGTAAAAATAATAGTAGCAGTTGGACATGATTATGTCGGACTTTGCTCGTGCTGACATCACGCCATAACAATTTCAACGCTTTTCCTCGTGAGTGAGCGCGTGAGAATAACGGTCCAATCCACGCCACAGTCCAAAGAGAAATGTTTGACAACGCCAGTTAGAGATATAACGAAAAAAAGCACTGAATCAAAAAGAGAAATCAGACAAACTGATGGGAAAAATCTTAAATTAATTACTTATTGTAAAACCTTCGTCTTGAGTTACCCCATATTTTGTGACCACTGTTGTTTTGTTTGGGTCGGGGGAGGGTTGGGGGTGGATAACAAACCCGGAGAACGGGAGGGGGAGAAGGGGTAGGCGGTTGGACATACTCACGGAAAAAAAACAAAACGCTTTAATTTTGAGCATTACATTTACACGTGTGAAAGCAATTACAAGCTGTTGTAGTCGTATAAAACAGGGCCGGGCTTTTTAGTATTGGTAATCTAACCCTGGTAGGTCGGTGTTAATCGCTAAGGTTTGTCTTCAACAATTAGCATAACATGCGAAAAACACAAAGCAAGTTTTCCAACCACAACTGATACATGGGTTAAAATTGGAGGATAACAAATAGGAGGAGTGGGGAAGGGAAACAGTTGAACATAACGGGGGGTAATACGGGACGCAAGGGGGATGGTGTGAGGTGAGAAATATGCGTGTTTCACAGGGTATAGAATGTCATTATTGGGAAACACACAGCTGGGAAAAATACATAACCTGCAGTACGCTGAAGACGCAAATACGATTACACTGAAAGGTAAGCCCACCAAAGCAACCTTTGTCAATTTGTAACTTGTTTCAGGGAAACATTTTTTTTAAGAAACCACCGCTGGTGCAACGACCGCACCATATGTCCGCTTAGGAGCTCTGTATTGGATAAAAAACTGGGAATGAGTGTGTTTCAGAGGTCATTTGCAAGAATGCAGCATAAACGAACTTTAAAAAATAACGTATTATCGTTTTAGTTCAACATCCGAATGTGATATGAATTGTAAAGTTGGCCACGAGATTTTCACGCTTTTCCAAAGCTCGATAAATGATACACACACTTGGGGGAGGGAGAATTCTTTCTAAAGTTTGCCAATTTGCCATTTGAAAGGTCTTGATACCTGACTCGACTTTGTCGTCATTTCACTGTTGGATAGAGCACATTTCGTTTTACTTTAATTAAATTATGCTATCTTCATGTGGGGTGCAAATACAATGAAATAGTTCTTATCTGAAAGAAAATTAAAGAAAGAACCGAAGGATTTCATTAGCTGTTGTGAATCGGCTCCATCGTGAAAACTCCAGGGGGAGATAAAGTGCGGCTTGCGTTAGTGGGTAGGTGGTGTAAACTTTGACTTCCATTGTATTCTATGGCCCTATTCCACAGCTGCTGTATAACACTGATTCAAGTTAGACTGCCAGCTCGAGTACTTTTTACCGCACGTCATTCGTGCAGACGAACGGTAATATTAGGTAAATTAGAGACGAAAACGCGTTTTACACGCTCCTCGCGCGCGGTAACGGGCACTTAGGAAGAATCCGATACTGCTTACGGGTTAGGGCTGGTTCACACTTTGACATAAGCGCATAAGCATAAGCATAAGCATAAACATAAGCATAAGAAAAATACATGTGTGAACCGGGGTTACATAAGCATAAGCATAAACATAAGCATAAGCACAAGGAATGGAAGTTTTTCCATTCCTTGTGTTTATGCTTATGCTTATGCTTATGCTTATGTAACCCCGGTTCACACATGTATTTTTTCTTATGCTTATGCTTATGCTTATGTTTATGCTTATGCTTATGCTTATGTCAAAGTGTGAACCAGCCCTTACCGTTTCCGCTGGATCACAATACGTGAACTTAAGGCTCTGGCAGACAAGGACACATTGTTGCCTACACAAATGTTTCCCCGTTTGCCCGCTCGCGCAGCATTTGTTGCGGTCACAAATTTTGTGTCCGGGACACAGAAAATGTTTCCCAGTTTGCGCAGCATGGCAACAGTCATGAGCAACAATGTGTCCTCGTTTGCCAGGGCCTTTACCCTTAAGTTGAGGATGTTCTTCTAGATGAAAGCACCGATTTTGAAAACATTCCGCAGTCCCATTTTGTAAAGGACCCGCGAAAATGTGAAGGCCAAATTCTCTTTGCTGTAAAAGTTGTTTCAGAACAAGAAACCTACTCACAGTTTTCGAGTGGCAAAGTTGAATCAGAGGCAGCGCGGATTGCCTTACGCTTTGGATAAAATTGGCAAATGACAAAAAAAAAAAAATAATACTGCCGCTCGTTCTTTCTTTGAATGTATGTCATCAGTGTTGTTCACATAAACATCAAGACCCATTTCACTGCCTTTTAAAGGCATTTTTTTTATAATCCCAACTAAAAACTGTGACAAATCAGAAGGCCATGTGAGTTAAGGAGAAACTGTACAGAACCTTGCTTAGTTTGGGTCGCATACCAATATAAAACTGAAAGAGTTGTCTCCCTGTCCCTGCATCTCGGTGTAAATTGGTAGGCAACTATGTAACCTGTAACTATATCGGGAAACAAGCGACACAAAGGAAAATTTAGGCACGACATGTTCGTGATATGCCGGCAAGCTACATGTGCCATAAGCACAGGTCTCCTTCCTTTTTAACTTTAACTTTGATAAACACATGACACAACGAAACTCATCAGACGGCGTAAAATTTCGTGCTGCAATTATTTGGCCAGTCTCACGGCTTACTTCAGGGTGAAATAGTTTCGACATTCTACAGATAACCGCAGTTTCCGTAAATGCGAAAAAAAATATAAATAAACGAATAATATTTACAACATCTCTGTGCAGGTATGGTCTGGGCAGCTGTCTATGCGGCAGCCACATGTAACGGCCAACTCATGGGGCAAAACGTAACAATTCCAATAAAAACACACTTTACCATGTTAAGCGTACGTGCTGAAATAAACAATAATGGACACCCCGTTGCAACTGTTTAGGTATTTATTTTGCCAAATTGAACTTGGAATTTTTCCAGTTTTGAAAAAAGAAACGGTTGAATGATGATCGAAGCACAAATACATATCTTTGAGGTCACGGCCCAGATTGTAAGGTGGCGAGTGACAAAGTTTTCACGTTTTTCATGTAGGGATGACGGCCGAAGCAACCGCCTGACCGCATAAAACACGTTTTTGATTACCTTTTCCTTGAAAATAATGAGGCTCAGCCGGAACTTGTTGAAGCGAAAATTGTGTAAGTACCGCCTCAATAAAGTAACCAGAAACTAATCCAGAGATCATCATAGTACATCATCATTAGAAGCAAGCCACGAAGCTGACGAAGTTACAGGTTGATTTTTAACGAATGTCCTGGGAAATAATCTTCAGGGCAGCTTAAATCCTTAACGAACGTTAATTTAGATACTTGGCAAGGTACACTCATCACTGTTAACTTGATATTGCGTGAGGACAAATTACAATATGGACCACCGTATACTACTCAAATAACGAGCTTAGGAAGCAAAATAATGGGCTTAAGAATAATAATTATTCAGGACTTCATTAAAACATTTACTTCCTTAATATCAAAAGGAAGACTCGCGTTGAAACACGAAAACGGGAAGGGCGGGGTTTGGTGAAATCATTTGTTCCGTTATCATGTACGGCAAGTACAAGATCGCAGACTCGGTAGACTCCTATGTTATGTTGTATTGTGTACTACATCTGGTCATAGGGTGTATAAATTTTGTTGAAACCTCCTTGACAGTAGAAGTTAACAGAAACTACTAGAGAAACAGTAAGTAGCACGCAAGGCCAAGCACGATTGACATAAACATGGATTGCTAAATAAAACTCATCAATTTCAGTATCTTACCAATAAAACTTTCAGTAGCTCTTTTGTCTATCATTCAGGAAAGATATAAGCTTTCTTAGAGAACTGTTCGTTTTCCCAAGGATGCCTTGAAACTGATACTCAGGATGCCAACAACACTCGATTTACATGTATTGAAAATAGAAAAAAATGCATTTGAAGAGAAACAAAAAAAACCCATGTAATTCACTGATTTATCTGTGTTAAACTCCACGACTGTAACAATCTTGCAGGATATTAATAAAAAAAGATCCAAAAATATAGGATCTTTGTTTACTTGTGACTGGCACCCAGTCCTACATGTGATGGCTACTTCTTTTTATTGTACTGTAAAGTAAATAAAATTGTGCATCAAAGATCAGAGATGTGCATTTGCGCATTGAGGCAAATATTGCACAATTTGTGAGCAGCCAATGCTTTTATTGACTTTCAAATCTTACACTTTGTTGATATCAAAAGAAATATCAACTATTGAGATAAAGTTAAGACTTCATCGGTGATATACAGCTGATTTGCAGCTCATATGCATCAGCCATGAAACTGAATAACGTGCCCATGGATAGGCATGTGGTATACAATGTGTAATAAGTATTGGGCAAAGGTAACAAAGAAATGACCCCATTGGGAATTGAATCCAAGACACTTAATTAAATATCGACCAGATGTCACTGGAAACGTGTGATGAGCCTTGTTGTTTACTAGGTTGCTGCAATTGATATAAATGCTGCATACTGCCACAGTCTGCTGCATTAAAAACATATACAACCAAAGACAGAGTTGACACACCACATGATTTTGCCTACTTTCTGCATTAATGTAGAAATAAGATTAATAAGTTATCTCACCTGAAGTGTCCTCTGAACAAGACAGTAAAATTGAATTGTCTGGTGAAAAGCGAGTATTATAGATTGCCCCACTGTGGCCATGGAGAATTACACTTTCAGTGGAGACGGTTTCCAGTTTAGGGGTGTGCAAAACAAGATCTGGAAACAAAAAGGTAAGGTTTAGAAAAGTGCTGTCCAAAATGAAAACATGGTAAGCTTGGTGGTGCAATGGTGCAGTGGCTTAGTAGCATGGTAGATCTTTGAATGGATTTTTGACTGTAACATCAGAGGGTTTTGTTATGCGAAAATGTGAATGTTTTTGCTTTCCACAGTAAGTTTAAAATCTAATATATAGTTTTGTGCTCCTCCTCTTCTAGACTTAAGATATTGCAACTGATTCTTGAGTACACTGTCAAGTTTCTGAGCTCACTTACCAGGAGATAACTGTATTTTAGAGATCTCAGGTTGACTCTTTGGTTGTACAAGCTTTTTCGGAGTAAGGCTCCACAGTACGATGGAAGAATCCTCAAAACCACCACAAATCAGGCCAGCATCCTTAGAAACAGCAGCAGAGCTTAAACTTTCAAAACAAAATAAAACATCAATTCTTGTCGCTTTTAACTTTGTTTGAATCTGCTGCAAAACAATCCTACCTAAGGTCACCTTGGTGTTGATTTTGAAAATGTACCTTGTAAATCCATGACAAGCCTCTTGAGAATTATTTTGTAATCTTAAAGATGTCATACTTGTAAAAGAAAAAAATGTCCTTTATAAAGAAGGCCCAAAAAGCTGGTGGCTTCATTTTACACCTGTGGTTGCTAAAATCCTTAAAGCCTTATAAGAAATATCTTGCTTATATAGAAAGGATGTTAACCATTTCTGAAAATTTTTTGATCCGTATTATTTCCAACTAAAATCTACAGAAATTCTTGGAAAACTAACAAAATAAAACAAAACCTTACTCTGTTATGAAAACGTGCCTTGTATTCAATGTCCCTACTTACACATGTCAAGAGAATTGATACATTCATAACGGAATTAACATTTGCTGACAGACTGTCTTCTAGTGATCACATAAAAAACGTGATTACCATAAATCATACAAATTATGTCTTTTCTGAGCAAAAATTTAAGTAATCAAATTTAATAAACCTTCAGAGTACTTTGCCCTTATCCGAATGGACTTTCTACACTGGTCAGTCAACTAACTTAACCATACAGATGTTGAGGTGGTTATCAAATGGCAACAACTTTTGAATAGATTCTAAAGCAAGATATCCACACAGCCCTATATATTAATAATTATTATGTATGCACACAAGTAGCTTGAACTCTATTCATTTTTGGAACAGGGTAAGTATGATAGTGATGCATGTATAATGAAGCTGTGTGGGAATCTTTCCAATTCAAACTTTCAGCAGTTTTTCCTAGCATTAACGAGGGATTTATCAGTGGAAATATTTTCTGTACTGACATAAAGGTTTTGAATTTAAGAGCCTGGCATGTTTACAAATTGATCCTGCAGTTTTTGAAATTTCCTCTTCAGTAAACTGAAAACAGGATCTTATAATTGAATGAAACCAGAATTAATGCTCCTGGTGGTTTGCATAAAATTAATGTGAAAACTTTAGAACCTGACAAAGATATACAGATTTGGATGGTGCTATTGTTGGAAATGGATGTGAACACAACATTCAGTTATGTGTAAATTCATACCCCTGAAATGCATTCAGAAATGAGTAGAAGCAAATTGAAGGTGGGCAAGCAGGTCCATTCCTAATACGTCCAATGCTTTCTCTCAAAGTCACCAAGTTTTCATTTGTCTTTTCTGTTGAGGACTTTCCGTGGTGTGCCCCTTTAATAGCTCGATGACATGATGTAGAATGTTCCGCATAATCTGTCTCTATTTCATCTCCATTTTCCTTCTGTCCTGGTTTACTGTAAGAAATTTCTATGCTAAAATGTTTGTTCAGTAGATGAAGCAGCAACACATGATCCCCACTCCGAAGATATTGCAAAAAATAAGTAAACACTTTGTTGCTCAGTTTCACAACATATTTACTACGTCTAAACTTGGAGGCAGTGTCGCTGGATTTCAAACATTCCAAGTCATTGACCACTTGCAACCGTTGAATTTCCTCTTTGTATTCCATCGAGAATTCGCCGCTGTGCTTCGTGAAAAACGTTTGAGAAGCGAGTGTTTGCCCTTTTGCAACAAGATCAAGGTAAATGTTTGCAAACATTGGAAACTGAAATTTGGAAAGCTCTCCTCTGTAAGCCTGGTTTGTTCCAGTTATGAATGACTTCAGACTGGAGTACTGCTCGTCCAACATGGCTGGATCAGATCCGTTGATTGCAAACGAAAATACGTTAGGAAATCCGCTTTCGTTGCAAACTGTTGTCTTGAAAGCCATGTCCTCCACTCTCTGTTCGGAAGCGAAATCTTTAAGTGAAATTACGCTCTCTGTATACTTTCTCTTTTTCAAAAAACTGTTAATTACACTGGATACCTGTTCATGCATCTGTTTATTTTCATGTGAGCTCATATTTTGTAGCAGAAGTCTTTATTTCCTCATTGTTTTTCTGGTCAATCAAGGCGTTTCTTCCTTCATTTTGAAAAGCTGAGGCAAATGGTAAACTTGTGGATCCTTCATGTATGAGAACACCAACAGTACCAGGGGAAAAAATTTCGTTGCCGAAAGCAACGACGCGTGTCGCAATTCATGATCCGAGCGGACGACGAAGATTCTCGATGATACGAAGAAGGCACCGCCTTCTTTTGAACAAAAGAATACGTAATCTGAGCGGCAGATAGAATAAGATCACCGTGTTCTTCAAAATAGGGTCAAAATACAACCAGTCGCAACCGACGAAATCGTGAAAGTTCAATCGTTGGCTAAACCGAACAGTATTTATCGAAGTACTTATTTCAGGAAGGACAGTAGCTTATTTCTGTAAGTATGAAAATAGAAACTGCAAACCACTGCTCAGTCGACACTGTTCGTTCTGGGGTTTTTCATGTCCAATGATCTGAGCAGTCACGTTTTGAGCAAACGTGAACCTTCAAGCTAAGTGCTATGCTTCCAAGAGTCTCTTTCGCTAGATATCCTAATTTTTGTTACCTATGTATAGTGAACGTTTGTCAGTCCTTTACAGTTTTTACGCATCATTCGAAATAATGCAATGTGACGTGGCCATCACTTTCTCTTTGCTGCTGCAAACTTCATTTCTGTTGTTGAACCTGTCTCTCTACAAAATATCAAGTACCTCAGATGTTTGGGCGAGTTACCAAATTCCTTGTTTCAGATCTACGCAAGTAAACGTTATCCGATTTTAGTGCAATATGCAATGTGCGTTATGCGATTTTAATGCAGTTTTTATTGCAGATTGTAAGCATTATTTAAGTTTACTTAATTGAACACAAGTTGAAGCTTAAATTATTTTGAAGATTCCTCAGCTGTAACCAGCTGTGAATGTTTTCTTCAGACTATGTTCGCTGTGTCTGATGTTGAACAAACTTGATATTAGTTTGTGCAAGATATTGCCTGGGGCAAGTGAGTGTTTGGTATTGATTAGAATAATTTCATTGAAGGTGTTTGGTCTTGTCACCTTGTTTCAAAGGTTGCATGCATTGACTACATTCCAGAAACATAATCTCAGTACAACTACTGAGCAATCCCTGAAAATCCCCAATTAATTATTGATGGACATGAAAGGTCATTCTGTATTTAATTTCTGTTCTGATGAAATTATGTTATTGGTCAGTTTCAGTTACGTGATATAAACTTTAGAATTGAAGGCTTTGTTGAACTTTGGAGTCTTCAAAAAATGTGCAGGATTGGTTAAGTGTAAGATTTGTGACATGGATAATTTGATCTTTAAGATTTTCCATTCCTTAACGACCCTGTCTGTATCATATCTTATTCCACCCAGGACACCATTGGAGTAGATATTATGGTTTAAATTATTTTTTCCTGGTTTAAAATTTTTTAAACCAGTTTGATTTTTATTTTACTTTGTTTCAGATTATGGTCATGAATTTGGCACAGAGGAAAATAAAAACCACCCATTAGTCTTTAAACCAAAAACAAATTTAAACCACAACATATATAATTCCTAGGAAATTAATGATTATAATATTTTACTTGGTAATTGGAGTTCTTGATTCAAAGTAACTGGGTGACTTCAGTGGCCCTTGAATGTAAGTGCCCTGATTCATATGGTACTGCATTTTGCAACTGGGCACTTGTAAATCGTTAATAAAGAGGAAATTATTGTTCAAATGGAAAGCCATGTTCTTATTTCTTACAGGATTTGTGGGATCAAACATGTTAGCAGCTCTACCATTTGCCAGACAGTTGCTCAATTCTTTATCAAATGTTCTCATTGGAAAAGACCAGGTATTGATGTTATTAATAATTTATCATTATTATATCATCATAAAGTTGCTGTATATTCACAGGGTTATTAGCTCACATGTACCTCGTGGATCATGAGTGGTATTTTTATTTGTAATAGCTCATCGTCACACAAGATCTTTGAATTTTGGATAATAGTGGATGAGTGCTCTTAGAGCAAAGAAAATACAGTTAGTGTTTACTGACATACCATATTTCATTATTTTCAGGTATCTGAGGTGCTAAGCACATTTGACCTCTCCAATGAATCACTGGAAGAAATTGTAAATCTTCTTCTCAGAGACTTCACAAAAGGCCTCTCTGCAGATGAACAGGAACGAGCAGAGAGCCCTTTAAAAATGCTGCTTACCTATGTACGAGCAATACCTGATGGCTCAGAACAAGGAGACTTCCTGGCTTTGGACCTTGGAGGCACCAACTTCAGGGTGTTATTGATCTCTATTAGCAATGGTGAAGTTAAAATGGAAAGTGATATTTATCCCCTTGACCAAGCTTTGATGACCAGCGATGATAAGACTCTCTTTGGCTATATCGCTGGCTGTATATCACTGTTTGTCAAGAAGAACAAGATCAACGACAGATCCCTGCCACTGGGATTCACATTTTCATTTCCAGTCAAACAGTTGTCTTTGACATCTGGTTTGCTAATTAGGTGGACCAAGGGATTCACTGCAGCTGGTGTAGAGAATCAAGATGTTGTCAGGCTGCTGAAAGAGGCTCTTGTTACGGAGGGAGTGGTATGTTTTATGCTAATTCTACATTTGACTGCTTGACATTTCACTTGTGTTTTGAAGGTGACAGCAAGAGCCAAGGTTGTATTAATGGGACACGTGCATCAGATCTCATTTGCACTTTCATTTATATTTTCTCAAAAGAATTCTTTTCAACTTGGCTAACATGAAAGTGTTCAATAGGCAGGGGACCAGTGATTTTCACCATCTATAGACAACAAGTTCTCCTGCAACTGCATGTATAACTTCAGCCAAAAAATAAAATGAAAGAAAGATCAAAAGTTTTTGTGATTTCTCCAGCTATCTCCCTTTCTTCTACTTCATCTCTGTTTGAAAAGGAAATCTCGGTTGAGGAGGCATAATATTATACAATGAGACCCATGCTGTCAAGTGACCATTTTCAGCTTGGCCAACATAACTTTGGTTAGCAATAATGGTGGCAGTAACCCCCCCCCCTTAAAACGTTTAACAGTGGGGGACATCACAATACATACCCCCTCCTTGTTGTTGTCATATTTTGTTTGGCAGTAATTTTGAATTCACTGTAGACAAAATTCAGAGAACAGGACATTGAGAGAGTGCTGTATTTCTGGTGATCGTTTCTTTGATTCCCAAGATATGTGGGCTTGATTTTGAATTAATATTGGAGGGAGAAATTGGATTCTAGTCTGGTGGCTTACAGGGTTAATTGTTGTTTTGCAGAGTACAAGTGTGGATGTGGTAGCACTAGTTAATGATACCACAGGCACGTTGATGTCTTGTGCACTTAAAAATCCTAATGTCTGTGCGGGTTTGATCTTGGGCACTGGCACCAATGCCTGCTATATGGAAAGCCTTGACAACATTCCAAAATGGGATGGTGACCAAAATGATCCACGGCAAGTCATCATAAACACAGAGTGGGGAGCATTTGGGGACAATGGATCCTGGAATCACCTTAGAACAGCATTTGATGAAAGAGTTGATAACGAGTCACTCAACCCTGGAGTGCAGCTGTAAGTGACATCAATTAATAATAATTATTGAATTTTAAGTGAATTCTTGGAAACTTTTGTTGAATGGTTGTAAGTTGAGCAGATTCAAGACCATAAAAGAAATTAGCTCTTTAACATCAAGTGCATCAGTGTCATGATGTTCCATGCTGCAATGACAAGGTATTGCAAGAAAGAAGTGTTGAAATCATAAGATGTTAAAGGAAGGTCAAACTGAGCTCGTGTGACAGGTGTTACTGTAGCTTTGGTGCTTTGCATGCCATCTTGATCAAAATACAGCCTCTGATATTACATTTGTTAATCCGACGCTCAATACTGTTAAATTATTTCCTTTCTTCAGTTTTGAGAAGATGATCTCTGGGATGTATCTTGGTGAAATAGCTAGAATTGTTTGTCAAGATCTCATTGAGAGGAAGCTTCTTTTCAATGGTCAAGCAGGAAAATTTGCTACAAAGGATAGCTTCCTGACCAAGTTTGTCTCAGAAATTGAAAGGTAAATATCTTACATTACCAATTCTCAGGAATTTTAATAAATTTATATTAATTTGATGATAAGGTTTAGGTGGAAACTATTCCATTCGGAATATCTCAATTTCATCAGACTAAACACTTAACAGATAGACATTGGGTTAAGGTTTCTCATTGGAGGAACAACACAATACTAAGGCAAAGTACACCCTATTGTTTTGTCTGATATAATCAACTTGGCAGAAAGCGATCACGTTTTATTTGAACATACATGTTTAACTGAGTTGATATGGTAAATTGGCCACCATGACTGAAAGTGTGTCTGTATCTCTCCAACAGCCATGACAGGTACAAAATCGATGAAGTCCTGAATGAAATGGGAGTGACTGCGTCTGAATCTGATGTCGACATATTGAAACGAGTTTGTGCTGCTGTGTCTTTAAGAGCTGCCAAGCTATCAGCTGCAGGAGTTGCTGCAATTGTCAAGGTGTGTTTACAAAACTTTTGGTGTATTGTTGTAAAATTGAAATAACAAGTACTTACTCTGTTGGGGAGTAATGTTGGAAACAAGGTAAAATCAGATGCTTGCCCTTTGGATGATTTTTCCTGATACACTTGGATCCTTGAACTTTACAAATGTTATAAACACACATCTCAGTGCAGTTAATGCACTGTACAGCGTCAACAGTTCTTCAAAGAACTTAAGTCAAACCTGCGACTGATTATTTTTAAACCACCTGTGTTGGAGACTGCACTATTTCTTGCGTGGCATGGTTTAATTAGCTGGACATGTAATACAATAATCTATGAACTTTGATCTTTGTGACTCATGACATTGAGTGACTTCTGTTGATCACTTCTGTTCTAGCACAGGCCAATCAAATCATACAATAGACAAGTTATGAAAAAATAATGTTTTGCACCCTTTAAGCAGAGTAGGTCTTACACACCAGTCATAAAAGCAAACACTAGTTGAAACTCAACTAAAAAGTGCTACACCTCAGTCGACTCTACTGATTGAGACTAATCAGCTAGTAATCTGGAAAGAACAGGACAGTGCTATCAAAACCCATAATGTTATTTAACTTCATGTATGAGTGTAACCTGTAACTGTTCAGCTATCTTACAAGTATGTTTATATTTAATCAAAAGAAAACAAAGAACTACAGCTCTGTCATTGCGGTGGATGGCAGTCTCTTCAAAAAACACCCACAGTTCAAGCGGTACATGGAAGAGACCTTAAGGGAAATTTTGCCCAACGCTGATGTCACACTGATGCTGTCTGAAGATGGGTCTGGGAAAGGAGCAGCTCTGGTTGCCGCAGTTGCATCTAAGTAAACAGTCAACCTCCTGACACAATAAATTAGTTACCAATTTTAAATTTACTTTATATGACGTATAGTTATTGTTGTCAATAACTGATTCAGAAACAGTATTTAGGTATATGTAGTTGTAGTTTTAGTTTGAGATGCACATCTAGTGCTGGATTGGTCATAATAAGAACTAAGTTAATTTTCTCTATGTTCTTTGAGCTGTAAATATTCAAGGCATGTAATATTCAAGATATGTAATAAGAATAACAATTGATTGGCTTGTGGAAAAAGTCAGTTTTGCAATAGAATCCAATTTTCTGCAAATATAGTTCTCCAATTTTACATGGAGAGAGATCCTACAATAGTTTTTGAAATAAAAGCTTTAATTTGCCTACAGCTGTAATTTAGAATGTTTGCTTAAGCTTACAGTCTTTCCTGTAAAGCCATGAACACCAGAAAAAATTTGTGGAATGTTTATTGTTTTGCAACCAATCAGAAGCAACATGAAACCACAACCTAATTACCGTTCCTGTTTGTGGTTTAGTTTTCTCACGTGTGATTGGCTTTTTACTTGAAACACAATAACATTCCATAGATATTTCAGGTGTTCACGGTTTTACGGGAAAGACTGTAAAAAAACTGAAACCACAAATGAAAGTAGTACATGCTTTTGCTCCAACACAATCATCATTGACATATCTTTTTCCAGCAAGCCCTTTAATTGTATAAGGAGAAGGTATACTTAAACTTCAATTTCACGTTTGGAAGATTACTTGGCCATATTGGCTTGACATTTATTAAATTTTGCTGTTTCATTGATGTAATCGTCATCATCATTATCACTGTCATCATCAAGTCCCAGGTTGCAAGAGACCCCATAATTCTGATTTATATAGTATGTCCAGTTTATGCCACTCCTGTTTCTGCTAGTTTATAAATTATCTAATGTATAGTTTTTCATGCAACATTTACACCTAATTGAAAAAAAGTGTCAAGTATATTCAGCAATCTGAACCATACGCTAGAACTATAGTTGAGCTATGGGGCAATTATGTTAGAAATGCAGAGTTTTAGTTCATGTATAATTTACAACATTGTCTGTCCTTGCTTGTTAACCCGAACATGGCTTCAAATTAATATTTTATCTCTGGAGCTGTTGGTCTTTTAGTAGGATTGTGTGACACTTGAGATCACAAAGAACTGTGTTGTCTAACATTTAATACAGCATGATTTATGAACATGACCGTACACTGTTTGTTCCAAAATTATTTCCACTCAAGTGTCACAGTTCAGTCATGGCAAATTATTGGTGAACTGAAATGCCTCACAGAAAGCTTTTGGGTTGTTGCTTTCATGGTTCATTTGTACTGGCATTTCCTTTTTCAGTCAGGTGTCTCAAAATATTGTTGTAGGTTTAAATTTTAGCATCTGTAAAAAAAAAAAAGAGAGAGAGAGAGAGAGAGATGCACCTCATGAATTTACATTTTCCTCATACATTATTATTTGGTTCAGGGAAAACTATTTACATGTAGCACTTTGCTGTAGATGCAGTTATTCATGTAGTTTAATAGAGATGTTAAAAGAATTTAAGCACGTTTGTTCATCATGTGTTAATTCACAAAAATAAATTATTTTACAGGGTTATCTTAACAAGAGTGCTCAAGTCATAAGGTTTAGAGTCAACATGTTGCAGTGAGCTATCTACACAAGGGTGAAAGTGTATTGTATTGCAACTGTTTTCGGCCAAAACAGGAGTTAAATGTCTCTTCATGACAACCCTGAATTCATTGCGAGCCTTTGGAATGTACTATTCAAAGGCTCTTTAATTTCAAAAGGTTTGAAATATAATGTATACCATTTTTTCAGGATTTGTACTGTGTCTTTGGAAACTGTCTGAGAATATGTATTAAACAAAGATTGAAAATCAATTTTGTTGTCTTGTACTGAATAATTTATGTTGCCATCATTATTCCCTATTTGCTTCAAGGGATGAAACTGAGGTTTCCATGATGATCAGTGGTTCTGAGGCCTATTGTCCAGCCTCCACACAACCCTTTAATGTCTGATAGCTGGGAGCTATTTTGCAATAGGCCATTTTCGTATTCTCGGTATTGAACTGGATCTAGCATGAAGTGGAGGCTCTTGCGGGGGAATACATTTACATATGAAAAGATTCCCCGCAAGAGCCTCCACTTCATGCCAGATCCAGTTCAATACCGAGAATACAAAAATTGCCTATTCTTTCTATATCAGAGACACTAAGCTTGCCTATGTAGCTAGCTAATGCAAAATTATTGGGACTGGAAACTAATCAAGGCCACTAACCAGTTGGCTCAGTTGGTAGAGCATGGGACGTACTACTGTGCAGGTCGCAGGTTCAGAGCCCGACTGGACCAACACTCAGGGTCTTTAAATAACTGAGGAGCTTCCTTGTAATGACATCTGCAAATGGTTTGGCTTTCTAGTCTTCTAGATATAAGGAAGCCGAATTTGAGTAGCTTTTCGGAGACTTCTTTCTCTTCTAAGTTTTGCAGACACATTAAATATAGGTCTTTGCTTGAGTAGTATTTATAGAGTTTTGTATTTTTTTAATGTCCCATGAAATAAATGTATGAAGTACTGTGAGATGGGGCTTACGGTTTAATAATAATAATAATAATAATAATAAGAGGTTAATTGGCATTCCACTGGGAATGGCTCTTCTATGCTAAGAATTATGGAATAGTATTAAAGTGCACCTAACCCCAAAATACTTTTTTCGCTAAAACAAATCTTTGTACCTGTTGGAAAAGCATTGCACTCTTTTTTCTTCTTTTTTGCCAAATGTTGGCTATTTATAGGCTTCCAAACTTACAAAAAATAAGCATCATTTGGTACATGACCGAGTGAGAAGGGGCGTGGGTCTATTCTTGAATTGACGTCAAAAACTGCTTTGCATGCATGTTTACAAAGACTTAATGCAATGCAAATCAGTTTGTGACGTCAATTCAAGAATAGACCCATGCCCCTTCTCACTCAGTCATGTGCCAAATGATGTTTATTTTTTCGTAAGTTTGGAAGCCTATAAAAAGCCATCATTTGGCAAAAAAGAACAAAAAAGAGCGCAATGCTTTTCCAACAGGTGTAAAGATTTGTTTTAGCGAAAAAAATATTTTGGGCTTAGGTGCACTTTAAAGTTTTTTCATTTGTACAATTTGATGGTTGGGCTAAGTGTCATGCACTGCTCAGCACATTTCCAGAATCAAAGGAGTGAACAACCTGGAAATGGCAGAGTAACCATCATGTTCATTTTTTCAATGCATTTCCCCAGCAAACTGTATAATTCAATAATTTAATTTCTTTAATAAATAACAAATATAACTACAGTATATGTATCTGTAAAAAGTATGATGGCTAACAGTGCCATACTTTAGACACTGGACAATATCTGTACCTTCACCTGAAGAAATGGACTGTATGTGTACAGTCCATTTTCAAAAAAAGATATTTTTCAACTCCTACCAAACTCCAAGGAACAATGGACACTGGATTTTCAAATGAATTGTAGCATGTCATAAGCCAGAAATGAACATTATCCAAGGGAAAGCAGTTGATAATGAAAATTACAGTTAAGGTTTTCTTCCACATCATTTCAGGGAGAGAATGGCTGGGCATTACTAATTTTAATCTGAACTTCATTTATTCTTAGTATTCAAGAGAACATGAAGTCCTTGGGGGGGGGGAGAGGGGGAGGGGGTACTCCCCAGTCTAAGCTATAGGTATTTATGAAATAACTAAGATAGTACGCGCGCTCTGATTGGCCAAGAGGCGTGTTTGCATGAGAGTATGTAAACATGGTTGTGTGACACATTGTAGTTTTTAGAGGAAGTTATTTTATAAAAGCAATAGAAAACTTTTTTCCTGTGTTTGCATAGCCTGATATAAACACGAGAGGGGTTGGGAGAATTCTCAACAGTTATGCAAACCCGAGACAAAGTCAGTCTGAGATAGGGTAAGAAATTAGAGAATAAGGGGCAGCACACCCATACCACAAATTCCGGGGAGTACCCCCTCAGGACATGAAGTCTTATGGAGGCTCGAAAGGGTTTTTCGTTGATGTAGTGTTTGCGAAATGATGAAATATTGCAAAGAAAGATATTTAATAGTCTCAGCAAACTATATGTCTCCTTGGAACTCTATTGTTGGGCTATATATTTAAGGGTGCTTGTGACATCATATAAGTTACCATGGCAATGCCCCAGGTCCACCGAAAGGTCCTATAAATATCAGTTTTGTAAATTATCTGAAAAACTAATTTGGTGACTTATCGTTTTTGTTTCTTTGTTGGAAAGCTCCCTAAATTCTTTAACTTTTCAGGTAGTATGAAAAAAAAATATCTACAGTAGCAGAATTAAATACATTAAAAAAAAACGTGTTTTATGGCTTACAGTAAATTCTACTTATCTAGATAATTTTCATTGAAACTGTTACATTTGAAGTGCCATCATGAATGGTATGTGCATGCAAAAGATCAAGATAGGTCACCGATGAAAATGTTTTCTGCAGATTTTATTTCAGGTTTTTGGGATTTCATGCAGTATTTAACTTCCGGTGTGCTTGATTTTGATTCACTCAGCTGACGCATGCATCTTAGTTATGGCATGTGTAGATTGCGCATGTGCGTGCAGCGAAAAACCCTTTCCAGCCTCCTTAAGGCTGTATTTGTATTTCAAATTGCTTCATCTGTCAGCCCCCAAATATTGGAAGCCGTTTTTTCAAAATGTAAAGAACTGTGGAAAAGAACAGTATAAGACCAAAGAAGATCAGCAGACGATCTGTAACTTCTCTCCTGTTATACTTGTTCAGCAAGTTCTTACTGGTTTGAATAATTCCAGATAAACCCTTGTATTCTTCCTGGGTGTCTTTAATCTGTGCAGATGATGACGCTGCAGTCCAAAAATTAAAAACACAGTGAAATCAATATTTGAAACATAATTCCCAGGGATTTCTTGCCACTGAGATCTTGGTAGAAAGCAATTATGCACATGGTTCTATCACATACATGTACTCACACCCTTGTCTTGGGAATTAATAGAATTATAATTTGTAATACACTGCAAGATGGATAAGACTACCTGCTCTCCTGTGCACCTGAAGTGGAAGATTCAGCTGGGGCTAGCACCATTATTTTTGGAGAGTCAAGGCACTAATCAGAAACACCTGGGACTTATTTAATGTCCAGATAATTTCATGTTCCTGGTTTGACAATGTATTACAGCATAGCACATGATGTATGTCATTAAAAAGGATACATTGACGTGCAACTTGAAACATTTTGAGGGTGTTCTATGGTGATTAACTGCACCTTTCTAACATATGGCATCACAACTCTAAAGGCATACTACTCTACAGAACATTATAAATGCTATTATTTTTTCTCACTGAGAACCAGTTAACTGTAAAAACACAGAACAATAAAAACAGATCGTAAAGCAAAACCTTGAAAACGAGGTTCACTTCAAAAGTGTTTGACCCTGGCAGTGTTAAATGACTATTTTGCTAACTAAAGATATAGCAAAAAGGGTGGATAGGGTTGTAACAAGGTACCGGTATGCAAGATCAGGGACCACAGCCCTGGGATCTGGGATCACAGTCACGAGAACAAGATCAGTAAATTTTAGTGGGATCAAGTATAAGGGATCAGAATATAGAATCACTGATGAAAAATACACCTTGTCACTACCCTGTATTCAACTCCAAGCTTGCTTGTGCTAATAAAACACACATGAATCAAACCTTGTGGTAACAAAGACAAAATTTGAGTACATTGTACTATAACAGACCTAATGTCTGCATATCAGATTCACTCTGTTTGACCTGACTGTCCATCATTCTTGCTATGCTCATTAAATCTTGAGTAATATTGCTTGCTGTCTTTGCTAAATTCTCCTTGTTGAAATTCCTAAAAATGGCATTATTTCAATCAGTCAAATATATTCAACTTACAATACACAGACAGAGGAATTATAACACATTTTATATATTACTATTACATTAAATTAATTTTAAGAACTTGTTCTGATAAAGGGTGCAAGAACTTTTAAAATTTTGCACAGAATTCAGTTTAGGCTAGAACTCACTGATAGCAAGGTATTGTACAAATTACCATACAAATTACCCCTTCACCTCTCGTTTGTTACAAATGTTATTCAGACAGTAAAAAACAATAAATTGTTGGTCTCCAGTTAATTAACCAACCTGTGCCTAACATTAGATGTTTGTCTGCCAAGTAACTCTTCCTTTTCACTTTTGTCAATGATGGCCTTTGTTGCTAGGTTTGCTTTCCTTATTGATGCCTGTAGACTGAAGAAAAAGAAAAAAATTGAGATCACCTCATAAATTAAATGTACAGTTATGACATCAAACTGTGGGTGGGAAAAGGCCTTAATGGGTGACATTTAGGGCTGTAATGTAGCTGGGGGGGGGGGGGGGAGGAACTCCCTTATAAAACTGACAGGGGTCCTCATATTGACAGAAAATTTTGAGAACAACAGTTACTCTAAGTGGTACCAGAATCTTGTTTTGTGGGCATGGCCCAAAGTAATTTTAACCCCTAAGAGGTACCAAGAACAGAAATGATTGAGGTATAAAAAAGGTAGCTATGCAGACAAATATAAATGGAGGAGGTGATGACAACTCAGAGCTGTTGAAAGATGGTGCAACTTACAATCTAATATTAAAGCAATTTCTGTTTTTTTTTATGATTCAGAAGTAATAAGTTATTAAACATTTTGTATGACAAGTATAGTTATGGTTGCCATCATTTTTCAGATTGATAACCTTAACAGACCCTAAAAAGTACAACTGTGCTGCAACAATGCTGCCATTGGTAATTTTGGGTTTCAGCACCCTAAGCGGTACCAATCAACAGTTATTCTGACAGGCACCCAGGGTTCTCAATAGATTTTCAAGTAGGAGGTGATCACGGATAAAGTAGGAGGCTCTTCAGGAAAGCCAGAAACAACAAAACAACAAAAAGAAAAGTCACTTTACAGTCTTTCCCGTAAAACCGTGAACACCAGAAATATCTACGGAATGTTATTGTGTTTCGAGTAAAAAGCCAATCACACGTGAGAAAACTAAACCACAAACAGTAACGGTAATTAGGTTGTGGTTTCATGTTGCTTCTAATTGGTCGCGAAACAATAAACATTCCAGAAATTTTTCCTGGTGTTCACGGTTTTACGGGAAAGACTGTAACACAAACTAAGCGGCTATAAATCCCAAAGTAAGCAGCGATCAATCGCCGGGTGCCGCCTTGTATTGAGAACCCTGAGCACCCTCCATCATCTTTACAGGGGAGTCTTCCCCAGGTGATGTAGGTTTAATTGGAGGTATGACTGTGACTATTAAGCTGTGTTCTTGGGCAAGACATGGGTAAAAAATCGTTTGTGTTCACTATGGGACAGTAGATGACATACCTTGACAATTCTTTTCTGTGATTCTGCATTGCAGCCAGTATGGCTAGCTGGTCAGATTCCTTGTCCTGTTCAAAAGCCAGTTGCTCTAAGCCCTTTAAATCAAGCAGGTGGCTGTTAACTGCAATTTTTCATCGATCCAAGGCAAGAACTTAATGCACATACAAAATGAGGCCACTTAAGGTTTCAGCCCCACTAAGGGAAGTGGAGAGGATTCTCAGGGTTATTAGAGAAGTGGAGTGTAAACCACTAAAACTGATCAAGTAAAACCACAGGGGGCCCACAAGAGTTGAGAAAAAAATTAATTAATAAAGTTAATTTTTAGCATGCGATGATTGTTTCTTGTGGTTTTCCTTTAGTCTACATGTGCACACAGTTGATACTATAGTCATGTGAGGAGCCAGTTTTGAGCGTGAGCACCTTGAGCTACTATGCAATTAGCTATGTATCCCTATTTATATGAAATTGACAAGGGAGGCAATTTTTTCACGAAACATTTTGAACACACTCTGAAAAATAGCTTTGAACCCTTGACTTCTTTGCCACTTCACAAATTAAACTCCAAAGAAAGCTGAATAATTACTAAATACTCTCACCTGTCAGAATCTTGAGAAGTAACAATTTTGGCAGAGAATTTTAGCTTACTTTTCGATGTTTTGTGCAGCGATTATTTTTGCAACAGCTGCCAACTGTCAGGACAGTCATGACCGATTTGTGCGCCATCAAGAGTGACATGCTGCTTCTCCCTCCCTCCCAGAGATGTTTTGCTCAACAGCCGTAAACCGCCAAATTTCAGCTTATTTGTTGCGCTAACGTTTTCACCAGCAAGGTGCTCACAAGATTGCTTAGAAGCTATAGTATGGCAACAAATTTGATTTCCATTCTCACTCAGTTTGTGCCTGAGAAGCTGGAGTTAACTGTTTACGGCTCTTGAGCAAAACATCTCTGGGAAGGAGGGAGAGGCAGCATTTCACTCTTGATGGTCTTTCTGCAGGTATTGGAAAGCATTGTATTTTGTTCACTTGGGATAAGTCTTTATTTGGCGTTCTTTTGTGTTCTATCTTTTGTTTTGTTTTAAGTCTTTTTTGTGCTCTGGTGTACGTACCTACAGAAGGAGCCCAAATATCAATCAAAATCGATTAAAATCGATAATCACAAGAAGTCAACCAATCGATTGTCATCGGTGTCCAATGTTACTCAACTGATTAGTATCGATGACGATCGGTTTTCGTTGAGTATCTCAGACATAGCTCAAAATATTCCTTACCTCGACTTTGTGTCTCAGGGAGTTGACCTTTAGTTTAACTTTTAAATTAATATCATTGAGGGAATTCAAAGGTCCTTGACACTGCCGTATGTTTTGTACAAGGTTTTGGATTTCAAACTCAGTTTTGACTATTTCTTGGACATGAATTTTCGCTTGCACTGGGATTTCAATGTTGTCCGCCATTTTGATAAATACCGTACAGCAAAGCGTGACGGGTAATTGACTGTGGAGGGTAGGCTGGTGTTACTTACAAAGGGTACGTACCTGTTAAAAAATAGACTGTGAGCTCTCTCAAAAAGCATTATTGTAGGCCCCGGTTGTTCAAAGGCTGGATAGCGCTATCCACCGGATAAATATCTATCCAGTGGATAGTGCAATTAGGTTTCCCAATACTTATCCACTGGATAGTGATTTATCCGGTGGATAGCGCTATCCAACGTTTGAACAACCGAGGCCTGGTTTGATAGTTTTTTTAAAGAGGTGAGAGCTTTTTTTTTTATTTATACTAGTTTTTTTTTCATAAAGGGGTATATTTTTGCTATTACCCCCCCCCCTCCCCTCCACCGTCAAGTATCCGAAACGGCTGGGACATAGGACAGAGAGGTTCACAAAGCAATCAGTTTTACGAGCATTCCTTTCAGCAACTGTTTTATACGTTAAACTCACCGTTAAACTCCCTCTATTATTTTTGGATCAATTTTTAAGCATCTTCTTCGGCCATCCTCGGTAATTAGTCGGCGGATTTACAAAATTGTCGTCTGATATTCGGCGACCGCCAATTTTGAGCCATGTGTACCGCGAGAACCAATCAGAATGTTTGAACCGTTGTTCTATCCGGCAACGCTTCGAAGACTTGGTGCACGCCGCGACCAAAGTACTGCTTTTACGCAATTTTAACGCGTGGATTTTAACTGTGTCGTCTTCTTGGATGGCAGCAGTAGAATCCAGAGATGATAGTGCTTCCTCTGAGCTTTCAGAGAGCCCGCATGCGAAGGATGCGAAAGTTTCATCAAGTCCGAATCAAACTGCTTCGTGGCTCGTCGGAGATGTAGTGTGGTCGAAAATCCCGGGCCATCCATGGTGGCCCTCAATGGTTTCCTACGATCCGAATACTGCTGTTTCTTTCAAGTACAAGGGAAGGGCACGATTTTACCATGTGCAGTTTTTTGGGCAGGATCCCGTACGAGGGTGGGTTGCTGAAAGATCGATTTTAAAATTTGAAGGTAGGTGTGAGTAAGTAAGCTACATCACTGAGAATGAAATTGATGAGCTCAACTTCGGGCGAATAAATTTCATCTGAATCTCGCAGTTTTTATTGATAATTGTGGAATTAATCTTAACACACTCTCCTGCTAGGTGTCGTAATTAAATGCATCGCTCCCTTCGTCGCGTATAGAAGCGGCGGCGATGTAATCGTTGGTCGAGGTAAGCTTAATTACCTTACCCGCCATGTTTATCGACATTTTCATTCAAAAACAAGTGAATCGATTCCTAAAGCGGTGGAAACAAAAACGGAAAGTCGCTGGAAATGCCACCTACTCCGAGTCGACATAATTCTAACTCGTTTAGCCACGGCAATGCTGTGTTTTTGGCAGTGTTTTTGTATTGTAACTTGCTTATGTAAATAGCTAGTTGGGTGTACTTGAGCCTTTTCAATATGTTTTGGCGCTCGGCCATCCTCGAAACATTCACCAGGCCTCTAAGCGCATGATCAATAGCCTCAAGACAGCTGTTTTTGGAAAGGAAAGTGCGAGTTTTACCAAGGTGTAGTTGTAAGCAGTGATAATCTTGATTTCTTATTGAATATGATCTTATTCTTAACATACCACATTATTTTGTTTTGCATGAAAAAGGTGACACTATTTTTTCCTAAAAGCAGCACATCTATCAAAAAAATAATTAGTATTCATTCACACAGAAAGACACTTTATGTCATGAAAATTTGTGGCAGGATTCAGCTGGCATAGATACATTGCACACAGCTCTGTTATGGTTTTTTGTGGATGTGTTATATTTTCATTGAAGTTGTAAGACGTCTGTAATAAATTCCCAACATAATTTTTAGGATATTTTATCATTCAAGACGCTCGGGTGTCTTCTATTTATTATTTGCTGCTTCAACGTTTGCAGTGGCAGGATTTATTACTATTCAGGAAAAGCTAAATAATCTATTGATGTCCAAAATGTCAATATTTGATGAAAACCCTTTGCCTGTAGTATGAAATACAAAATAATATTCAGTCTCATATATTCCCTGCAATACCCAATTTCCACAGAAAATCCTTAGGTGAATGTATCTATTAATTATTTACGTGTACCACTGGTAATATAACTTTGAGTTGAAAAACATTAACTTTATAGTGCTTATGTTTTCTTTTCTCATACATTGATTTTTTTGTTTTCTTTAATCCAATTTTTCAATTTCAGCAGTTCATTTACTGAAGCCTTGTTATTCTGATTTCCCTTCTATTTCACACAGCTTTTTGACGTGTAAGATAATTAAAACTGAAACAGGCTCAAGATCTTATCTGATATACAAATCACTTTACTTTTATTGCCATTCAAAACAGCTATAATTATTTAAAGATATTGTGATAAAAAAGAAATTCCAAATTATTAATTATTTCAAATTTTGCACTCTTAGATCAAAAGTTAGATTATTTATTATATTTTTTTAATCAACAAGAAATGTTCAAGATTCTTATAGCATACTTTATTGGTTTCATGTAATTCAGTTATTTTTAAATAAAGTTTTAACACTTTATTTTTAGATTATAAATGCAAATCATTTGCATGGCAATCATGTACTGTATGTTGAATCCTTTGTTTTTTTTTTATGAGTCTGTGTTGTTGTTAAACATCATCATACCTGCCTTGAATGCAGTTAGGGATGAGTGTTTGGCAATTGTGTCCACAATGTCACATGAACCAGGGATGGAAATAACGGCCATTGATCGGTAATTATGGATCAAATTTGCAAGCCAAAAATGGAATAGTATGGTAAAATTTCACAAGAATAAAATAAAAACGATAACTGGACAAAGCTACAACCAGTTGCAAAATTGTTGAGACATTCGCAATCAAATACGTCTCTTCTTCACTTAAACGCTGCTGCTAACAAATCTGTGAGATACAATACACACTCCCTCCCTCTCCCCCTTTCAAAGTTGTTCCTCAAAGTTTCGAGCATGGTGTTGCACTGTTAACAACTTTGATAAGAGGGGGAGGGAAAGCGGAAGATCATGGAAACATCACTGAAGGCCAAATGGCGTACAATGTCTCAAGTATTTTTGCAACTCGTGGTAGCTGCTTATCACCTATCAATCTGTTTTCCCTTATTTCCATCTCTGTGAACTATCTGGTATGACATTTTATCACATGGGCAGGAATTTCCTACTTTGTCGTTCCAATTCAAGTAGAATCATCCCTCCTTTCATATTGATCAATAGTCACCATCACAGTGTTTGTTGGTATTGCTACTCAAAACTTCACTTAATAACTATTCTGATTCTTATTCAAGGTTGTCACTAATTTCTGGAGCACATGTAGGTAGGGATATGCAAAAAATAGCCGGGAATTCGAGTTGCTTTAGTGAAGTCAACATGTTGTTTTTATCTCAAAGTAGCCAGGGATATACCTCAGAGTAAGGAGGGAAAATCCATAGCCCTTAATGACAGCCCTGTTATTGTAAAGAGCTTTAAGTTTGAAAGAAACTTGTCAAACCTCTGAATATGTTGTTTGTAAAGTTTGATTTTCTTTTAATGTTCATTAGACAGTCTAGATCTATCTTTTTGTAAAATTATAATTTGCAAAGTTCAAATTCTGCATTTTTACTCGACTAACATTTTGTTTTTTGTTTAGGGCGTCAAAGCTTTGAGAACTCTGTTCACGGCAAACAACTCAAGATCGCTCAAAAACGTGTTTCTCTTTGGGAATCTGCAGTTAAAGTGGCTGAGAAAGCAAAGCCAATGAATAGACATGAACGACAACTCTGTTACACTTTTAAGTACTATGATAAGAATGAAGCAAAAAGGATTGATCCATTGAAACTGAAAAAGTTAAATGGTTTCAGTTCTGTGTCTGGCACCACGTCCTTCCCAGAGCAAATAAATGCTGTTGCTGGCAGTCCTGAACAAAACACTGGTGATCTTGGTAATGCGGAGTCTACAGTTTCAGAATTTACAGCTGTGAATGGAGTTGGGAACTTAAATGGTAATTTGAAACCCACTCAAAAGAAAAACCTAAAGGAAACATTGCAACGGAAACGCAAACTAAGTTCATCAGCAGGGGTGGCAAAATCTGTTCCAAACCATGTTGAGGCATCTAAAATTTCTGAACCTCCAAAGAAAAGGAAAAAGAGAACCAATAAACAAGGTAAAGATTTGAAATCCTCTCTTGACTCATTGACAGAGGAGGACAAGGTTGATGTGCCCATCAAAGTCAACTTGAGTAACGGGCACAGTACCAAGTTGCATCAGAAGTGTAATGGCCTGTATAACAATCCTGGTGCTACCCCTCCAAGAATAAATGGTGATGTTTCTTCTTCTTTTGGTACAACCACAGAGGTTTCACCAAATACAGCCTTGAAGTTGAAAATCAGAAAAATAACACCAAAGCAAAACCAACCAGAAGGCAAGAGAAAGCGAGGTCGACCTCGAAAGCCACAGTTTGTCATTGTCAGTGAAAGTGATAGTGAAAAGGAAGGTGTAAATCATCTGGTATTGCCAAGCGGTACCAAAAGTGAACAGATTACTGATGGTGTCAAGGAACCAAGGCTGCCCACAACTGAATCTAGTTTTGAAGAGACCCCAAGGAAGAAAAAGCGCATCCGTAAGCCGACCACTAAGATGTTGATTGCTAAAGAAGCAGCGTTATTGCCAAGTAAAGATATGCCAGTCTTGAAAGAGAGAAAGAAGGTAGTTTCGAAAAGTAAAACAGTGAAAACGTCTGAAGACAAAATTGAGCCAAAAATCAAAAAGGTAAAAACAGTAGAAGAGAAAACTGCACCAAAAATTAAAAAGGTTAAAGGAGTAACAGACCAAAGCGATGAAATTTCTGTTTCAGAACCAAATGGTGCAGTCGAAACTGAAGGTAGTGTGGTATCTTCAAGTGATGACACTGGAAGTGTTAAGAATGGTACAACAGCCAAAAAGGAAAAAGATGGAGTGTGTATCGTTTGTGAACAACAAGAGAATTTAACATTTTGTGAGGGCATTTGTGGAAACGCCTTTCATTTGGACTGCATTGGGCTATCAGTCATTCCAAAGGGCAAATTCATCTGTGATGAGTGTGTGACTGGCAACCACAGTTGCTTTGTTTGTAGACAAGCTGGAAAAGTGAAACAATGCAGTCAACCATTGTGCACAAAACACTACCACGAGGAGTGTGTCAGGACATTTAAGACTGCAAAGTTTGATGGTGAACGATTCTTTTGTCCACTCCATTTTTGCAGTACTTGTGTTTCAAACAAATCTGTAGTGTCTAGAGGACGGATGATACGTTGTGTGCGTTGTCCAACAGCTTATCATATCTCTGGGTGCCTTGTAGCAGGTTGTATACCAATCTGTTCTAACCTCATGGTTTGTTCAAAACACTTCTTACGTGAGAAAAACAAGGCACATCATACCCATGTGAACGTGAACTGGTGTTTTGTGTGCTCCATTGGTGGCACATTGATTTGTTGTGAGAGCTGTCCAGCCGCATTCCATCCCGAGTGTATCAGTTATGAAGGGATTCCAGAAGGGCATTTCTTTTGCAAAGATTGTACTGAAGGTAAACAGCTTCTCTATGGAGACATAGTATGGGTCAAACTTGGAATGTACAGGTGAGCAAAATATTCCTGTTCTAAGATGGTACAGTATTCTTTAAACATGTAAAATTAACTTGATTTTGCATGTTACATCTAGGTTTAAGGTTCAAGGCTTCATTTTTTCATGGAAATAATCCCTCTGGACTTGAGGTTTTTGCTGCATTTTTTAAATAGCTGACCAAAGTTGTACTTCACTTTCTCTTGCCTTTCCTTCTTTTTTGCTGCGACCTTGCTACTCAAAACATTTTCCATTAAATTCCATTGAATAAATCCAGTTGTAGCCCATTTAGTTCAGACCTGAAAATAATATCTGTGATGTTCTTTTCAGGTGGTGGCCAGCTCAGATTTGTAATCCACGCGACGTTCCAACAAACATTCAGAATATGCGTCATCAGCCTGGCGAGTTTCCTGTGCAGTTTCTTGGGTCACATGATTACTATTGGATTCATAGAGGTCGTGTTTTTAGTTACCAGGAGGGTGACAAGGGTTCTACCGACTCAGGCAGCAATAAAAATCTGGCCAAAGTTTTCAAAAGAGGTATGTGAGCCAGTATGAATTATTTCCTTGTGGCAGAATAAGAATATGTATGTCATAGCATCTTGGACAATGATTATATGTATTTATATGGTTGACTGGTCTTATAACACAGTTGTGACCCACCTCATTGTACTGCACAGCTCGAGACTTCTACTGTGCTTATTAGTTCCTCATCATTCCCACAAAGTCTAAAAGACAAGCTTAAGCTACATGAAGGGGAGTCTGGACACTGTTCCAAGCAGGTGAAAATCAACAATAAAATTGAACTTTTCTCTGTCATCATCGTGCTATTCCCAAGTTCAAAATGATTAGAACAAACTGTCAGAAGTATTGCTACATACTGTCCTCTCTCTTTTCTTCTTGTGTTTCATGTTCAGCCCTTGCTGAAGCTAAGGAGAAATATGCTGAATGGAGGACAGCACAGGAAAACAAAGCTGAACAGGATCTTCAGAAAATGTCCAAGAAGCCAGCTCCTTACAAACAGATCAAGGTTAGCAGGGGTTTCGTTGAGTTTTTGTGCAAGAAGTTAGTGGGGTTTTGTAGCCGGGCATTTTTAGTTTTTCTTATAAAAGAAAGTAAGAAGAGAAAAAACAGCCAGGCAAATTGATGATTAAGTCTTGTTCACAGCCGGTCAATTTGCCTTTGCCTGGCCATTAATGAACCCCCTGGGTTAGAAAGGAAGCTAATTGGATTCTCTCTGACAAAGCAATAAAGCTGGAAACGTCAACTTTTAGAATCCCTGTATGGTGGCCCCATTATAAACCAAATTTTTGCCACAACAAATGGGCTACTTATATCATGCCCCAGCAGCTGTGTGCTTTAAAAGGTATTGGCAGCATTGCTTTGGGCTAAACATTTCACTTATTGATAATATCATCTGTAGAAGAAACTCTTGTTTGTCTCCCTCCTGCGAACCATTCCCTGCACTCTCCATTGCAGAGGTATGCAACCTCGGGAGGAATAACAAACATTAAGAAATGTGTTGTAGAGCACTTCAGACAAATATCACTTGTTTCTTTTTCATTGAACTGCATTCTTTTGCTTACACTCATGCATGCGACATACATTACAGAAGCAAACAACAAAGTCATTCATTCATCACTACACACATAAATGTACTTAGTTGACTTGAAGCCAGCAATGCATTTCTACATTTAATCATTAAATTATTAAATAAATGATATTTGTGCAAATCGTTTTTCGGTTGACATAATAGCAAGGCTGTGCTCCAAGAAAAGTAGTTGGGCGGCCAAACCTCTAAACCCTTGAAATCCAGGGCACCTAACGTATACATTTGGTGCAAAACTAATATTTCCTGGTCGCCCAATGGCAAAAGTAAGTCGCCAGGGGCGACTGGGCACCGCTAGAGCACAGCCCTGATAGCCAAAGTAACCTGGGTCCTTGAGCACTTTAGGTTGTGTTGTTTGTGCATTCAGATCTGTTCAGAAATTTAACTTTTCTTCCAAGGACATACTGTAGTTTGTTTGTGTTGCCTTTTGGCAATGTTTCTTCAATGGAACTTCACTTTTGTTCAAAGGTAAACAAGTGTACAACAGCCGTACGCATTGTGATTGATCTGTCAGAGCTCCCTGTGTGCGACTGTTCAGCAGACAGTGAAAATCCTTGTGGTCCAGAGTGTAACTGTTTGAATCGCATGCTCCAGTTTGAGTGTAATCCTCAAAGGTGCCCAGGAAAAGAAAACTGCCATAATCAGCGATTTCAAAAAAGGCAATATGTGGACTGCGAGCCTTTTAGGACGTTGCATCGTGGTTGGGGATTGAGATGCAAGGAAGGTTAGTAGCAACATATCGACCATGGTGAGGCCATTCCATGCAAATTAGAACATGAAGAAATCGTTACAAATGCAACCCGGTTTTAAATTTGGCCAGTAATATGGTTGCCATGGGCCAGGAAATGGTCAGGGAAAAAAATTCTTCAAGGGCAGGGAAAAGTCAGGGAAAATTTAAGTCTTTGAGAGAAGTCTGCAGGGAAAAGTGAAATTTTAAGGTTATTAATTTATTTATTGCCAGCTCAGTGATGTTTTTGTGTAAACAAAAATGAGAGCTGTCAACTCATGTTGACAGCTCGTATTCTGTGAGGGGAGGTTGGAGGCCATTACCAGGACTAATTTGTGAATTTTTTAAAATTTTAGTGGGTTAGGGAAATTTTACATTTTGTCAGGGAAAAGCAGGACTTAAGACTAACAGTAGCCAACTAGCAACAGTCGAGTAAAAATTCCGTTTTGGCTAGTAGGTTTTGCACTTCACTAGCCATTTTGGCTACAGAAAATGTCAGCACTGGAGGACCAGATGAAATAACTGATTTAAGAAAATTGAGCCAAAGCATGCCTAATTTGAAACGTTGGCTGTTTGTAATCGGCTCATATAGTTTTATTGCCTCAAGCAAGAACTTAAGATTACTAAAAAGCAAAAGCACGATTGACTTTTTCAGATCTTTTTCCTCTAAAGCGACAAATGACAAACAAACTTGAGACTGTCAAATATATGTGCGGTTAGTGGATTTTGATTGGTGTACCTTTCCTGATGACAATCAGAACAATTAGAGACAAAAAGATCCTCTCTAGGGGAGGCAGGGACAGAACAATCACATGCACAGGACCTTGGCCAGTTTTTATCGGCACCGTAGTCAATAGGTTAATTGGTGGAAATCAGTGGCCATTTTTGGAGAATACTTGGATGAAGTATCTGTCTTTTCCTTTATTTTAGATGTGAAAAAGGGCCAGTTTGTCATTGAGTATGTTGGGGAACTAATTGATGAAGCCACTTGTCAAGAGCGTGTGCAGAAAGGTGAAGATATCACCAACTACTACATGCTGACTATAGACAAAGATTGTATCATTGATGCTGGCCCCATGGGAAATCTTTCACGGTTTATGAATCACAGCTGTGATCCAAATTGTGAGACGCAAAAATGGACAGTTAATGGTGAAGTAAGGGTGGGGCTTTTTGCCTCCCGGGAAATTATGGCAGGAGAAGAACTGACTTTTGATTATCAGCTTGACTGTTTAGGTGAGTGTTAATGTAAATGCAGGAAATTGAATTTTGTAGTTTGCAGGGATGTAGATAATAGGAAGCTTAAGCAATGACGACAGCGACGGCAACAAAAACGTCATTTCAAAATGTAACTTTCAATTTTTTTCATGTTTTTTTGTTTTCTTGCTCTAGCCAAATATAACCTGCTCCCAACGTCAATGGCTTCATAGCTCAGTTAGAGTATCGCACTAGCATCGCAAGGTCACAGGTTCAAACCCCATTGAAGTCCTTAATTTTTTCAGGTTTCTTTACACAATTGTATCAATTGCATTTGACAACAGTGAGGATCATTCTTCATTCACGCTGTGAAAACAATACGTAATATAGCATTCAGGACCTGTGCAGTCCAGTATCAAGTTTCAAGCCCAACTTTTTACGACTTTTACAGGGAATGAAAAGAAGAAATGCCATTGTGGAGCCAAAAACTGCAGCAGTTTCTTGGGGGTGAGACCCAAGAACCAGATCCAAGAAGACAAAGCTAAGAAGACTGGAGACAAAAGAAAGAAGAAGAGAATCAAAAAGGCTGTTGTGAAAGAAGGTACATAAAATGGTATATTAAAGTGGGGGAAGTTAGGAGATACAGGAAAAAGTATAAAAAAGGTACACACACAACTCATGCACTAAAGGAAAGATGTAATGGATAACTCCCAATTAGTGGTCACCACAAGAAATTGCTGTTGAGCTTCGTTCATTTGAAGGGTCACACCTAAGAATGTACAATGCAATTCTTAAACAGCACCAGAGGAAAATATTCGTTATTGCTTAGCTTTCGTCTGAATGACCACATTGTAGAATTTCGTCCACAGACTAAAACGTAAGAATCAAGTGCCATAAACAGAACCACAGGAAAATAATGTTCAGTAACTATCATTGAATGATTACCTTCAGGTTTTGTCCACCAGAAATTACTGCTCAGTAACTTTCATTTGAATGGTCGCATGTTAAGAGTTAATCCACAGACTTAGAAACATCTTGTACTGCACAGTAAACAGCAGTAAATCAAGTTGGTATATTGCTGATACCTAGTTACAAGTTTTTCTTCTTTTTTAAGTGTCGTTATTTGCTATCTTTCAATTCAATGCTTTTTACAATATTACAAAAAATAAATAACAAAGTAAATTAGAAATAAAGTAAAGAGGAAGTTTCATTCCAAACAATTTGTACTAAATGAATGCACTGTGTAACATTTAATAGCTGCTTCAGGTTGTAAAAAATAATGCTTTTTTGCTTGCTTTGTTAAGTTACTGAGCTAATCATTTTTACAGGCATAAACCTACTGTTTTACTTAAAACTTAAAAACTTACTTTAAAAGTATTTTTAACTTCGATAACTTCGAATTTCTTCCTTGAAATTGCAATAAAAAGCACTTAAGGGAAAGACCTTTAATCAAGCTATTGCTTTAGAGAATCATGCCAACCTGTTTAAGCTCTTTTTTGTAACATGTTCCTGTGAAATGTCACAGATATAAGCGAAAACTTTTAATGAAAACCAGGTTTGGGAATTTGAGGTTTAAAATTGTGGATTGGTATCCTTGTCAAGACAAGTGGTGGAGAATTGAGAGATTCATTAACTGAAGCAAACATTTCTTGTTTGGCTTCAGATTCGCCAGTGACATCTGAACATCGCAAGCGGCCCCCTCCTCTTCCTGCCGTTCAACATGAAGTTACTAATGAACATGGCGCAAGTTGTAACACCACTGACCAGGCATTAAAGCTCACGGGCACTTCTCCTCTCAATAGCGCATTGCCGTGGAGTTATAGCCCACTTCAACCAGGGTTGACTCTAAGCAATAGTGTCTAAACAAGGTGTGATAATTGTCACTTAAAACTTGAACACAACTAAAACTAGTAAACGTTGGTTAGACCTAACAATTAACAATTTTTGAATTTGATTGTTGTTGTTTTTCGCTAAATATTTATTGAAGACTATTTTATTGTTTGTAGGCAAAAGGTGAATAATTATTGATCTTGTGCAAGCTTAGCTTTTTCACTTTGGTCATTGTTTTAATCCAGTTTTGGCACTAAAAACAGAATTAACCTTGACGTTTTAAACCATAAACCTTGTAATCTCAAATGTACGCGTTTTTTTTTTTCCTTCAAACCACGTTGTGGGAGCCATTTTCATTTTGTTTGGATCGTCATGTGACCCTGATTTTGTCTAATTTCTGCATACAATTTCATTGCATGGTCAACTGTCCAGATCAGGGGAATAATTGAAAATGATCACCAAAGATGGGGTATCTTCAATCATTTAATTTTGTATTCTCCCTGCTGGGGCCATAAGAACAGCAAGGAAAAAAATTCAAAGGGATATCACAGCTTCTATGTAGTACTCTTTTCCACGAGCTTCCTCCATTGAAAGTTCTTTCAAATGGAGATTTATAAATCATAAGAACATTTCGGTGATCCTGTCCACGTTTTGTTCATGCAGTCGTCTGTTCAAGCCATTAATACAATTGCAAATAGCAACTTACATTTGGTTTAGCAATGATTTTGTATGAAAACGGTAATTTGCACTTGGCTTTTAGCAACTCACAGTTGACCAGCAGGGATGATTTATGCCAAAATTAAGGACAAATGGGCCAGCAAACATCGGGAATTTGAATGTTGATTAGAGTTAGGTGTTGTGCCATCTAACCCAGGTTTGACTTAGTCACTTTTTTGTGTCTTGTAAACTAACTGAACTTTGTTTTCAATTTTAGTTCATGAAGACGAGTGTTACATCTGTGGTGACGGTGGGGAATTGCTGATGTGCGACAAGGCAGGCTGCAGAAAGTGTTATCACAAAACCTGTCTTGGCAGTGAGGTTAACACTCGTGGCAAGTGGATCTGTCCGTGGCATTTCTGCGATGACTGTGGCAAGTGGGCCACCATTCTTTGTTTGGAGTGCCCAAACTCGTATTGCAGAGCCCACTCTTCAGGTCAAATCACTGATTTAGGAAACGGAAATCACGTTTGCTGTGACCATATTTTGACAAGGAAGAAAACGTCACACAACCAGACCGTCGAAGAGGAAAATTCCATTGACGAATCAACAAGCATCAGCATCGAATAAACACGTGATGCTGTGAATTAATTTTTTTTAATGTTTTAGAGCTGCGAGAACATTTTAGCTTGAGAAGACTTTCTTTCTGTCATGACCGTATACCTGTACAACAGAGGGTGGCAAGACTCTCTGTCTTAAAAGTAATTCGCATCTTAGTTACATTCTTATCTACATAGTCAGTGATAACAAAGTGCATTGTGTGTGTTGTGGTTAATTTTATCCTTGGTTTAAATATTATTTTCCTTTGTTTCAAACTCATTATCAATGGTACATTACCATACCCAAAAACAAATGAAAATACAATTTAAACCAAGGATAAGATTGAGCCTTAACATACGACTGCATTTTGATTGTGCGTGACGAAAAATGGGTTGAAGACCAAGCACGTTTCCGAAACTTGGGTAGAATTATCTGGATTTGTCTTACCATGATTTCTCGTCGTTAAAAAGGACACCTTGATTTATTAGAATTGTTTGGTATTTTAGCGGAAGTGTCAATTGAAATACTGAATACTTAAAATTCGTATTAGGTTGTATTTCTTTGGACAAGTTTTAGCAACGCGTCAAAGTAGGTACTAGATGTTTGCAACTCAAATACGGGAATTCAGCTGCACGCGATTTTTAATTCAACTTGGGCAAACCTCAGGGAAACCAGCTCTGACTATTCCATTAAACCCGCTGAACGTAAGTAGACTATCTTTTACGCAACTCTCAAAAGGAGTTTTCGACCAAGTAATTTTGGTTAAACAAGCGAATGCCTACGCTGTTCTGTTTACGTGTGGTAGAGAAATCATAAGTTCCAGATAAGACTATTTGTTTTACAAACACGATACACTTAATGTTTAACTCGTGTTTGATTCCAAATTAGGATTAGTTCATACGGGTTGTAAAAGCCTGTAAATATATTGTATAGTTTAAATGGGATGATCGCTTGCGTGAAATTAAAAAAGACGATGGTCGACGTGCAGGTAACTGGACATCAATTAAATGCCTTTTATGGTTTGTCAAAACGCATAGCTGATGGTATGACCTCGGTATTTGTCGACAGAAACTCTTTTTGTTTTGTACATCTTAGGAGCGGTTTTATTTATGCGCAGACAAAATTGGAAACGTAGCGGTCTTCAGTGACAGTGACGTCGAAATTCAGAGTGAACCCTCGGTGCATTTGGTGGGTAGGGTGGGGATGCTTAGCTTACTGTAGATAGTACATTTTCTTATGTATTCAATCTTTTCAAATGCGGTGATTTAAGTCTTGTCATCCGTCAACGCTTTACAGTTCTTGTCTGAAGTACATCAGTTGGAAGAAACGAATGACAAAATCAACAAACCTAATCTGTTTTGCAACGATAAGCCTCAAGCCAGCGTGAGTTGTTATGGACATAGGAGAGGTGTTTGCTCAAAAGCGATCCCCGTGTTATAACAAAGGAAGCCTCTAATCTTGTAGAAGTCTAAACATTTTGTATTTTTATGTAAGATTCTATTTTGAAGAGATTGTAAGAGATGTTCGTGTTAGGATGACTTAATTTTGTAGTTGTATTCTCTGTCCTGATCGATTTATAGAATTACAACATCCTTCCTCTGTAATTAAATATGAAATTGATTAACGTCGTTGATGGTCCATATATATGGTCGCCACTACCACTTCTTCGGAGACCCAGGGAGAGGTAGTCGGGATGGGACGAAGAGCGAGACTTGCGAAAGTTTTCAAGGCGAGCGGGAGAGCTCCTGGAATAATTTTTTAACGGACTAGTTCCAAAACTAATTAAAATCCACTTTCCTGATTGGGTACAAATTTTGAAGCATTAGGGTCGTTTAATTTATATGAGAAATAATCCACGGCTTACATAAACTGCCGTTACCTCAGAAGGTCAGGGAATAGTGCACCAAGTGAGGAAATAACAATTTCTACCTGAAAATCAGGGAATTTTACTTTTGTCCAGCAACTAGGTTTCGGTAGGAGATTTAATTGTCGGGAAAGGTTGTGTTTCAAAAGCTTAATTCAAAGGAAATTATTTGTGGCTCTTGGTTTCTAATTTTCTTGACGAATTCTTGGTCAGCATGCGCTGCACAACCGAGTTGTCTGAAAACTCTCTTCGCAGCATTATGTGCGAATAAACGTTGCTTGTCCCTGGTAATTCTTGATGCGAACAATCATAAAGATGATATTGACAATGTGGTGGCTCGCACTTTGAAAACGCTACAACTAGTATTCTGTAGTTGATTTAGGCGCGCGCGCAAGACATACTTAGCCCTAGCGCGCGCGCTTTTGAGCTAATTGTGGTGTCGTACGCAAGCAGAATTTGTCTTTTGAATGCGAATCCGCGTATAACCAACGTTTCTGCGATAACACCGAAGAGAGTGACACAATGAGTCATTTTCCGAATCATTCTTATTTCGGCCAGTATTATTTCAACCCACAATGGGTCCAGACTGCTGGAGGTGGTTCGCCTTCTGTTGTCTACAACAACGTGGTTGATTTTACAGTCGGTCCTGATGGTACACATTACTTTCATCAAACATATAGTGGCCAGTTTGTTGCGCCAGAGGGTCCAACTGTTGACATGAAAATGGTAAGTTGTCGAGCAATATTCTGCATCTGAAGATAACGTTAAATGTTAGTCTCTTGCTAACTTATAAATTGGTGTGACTGATACCTGGTTTTTCCTTTGACGGAATTACAGTCCTGTGGTAATTGAGATGTCCGTAATACAATAAACGATGTAAAATGGTTCAAATGAAGTACAAAACAGGGCAAATACATCAACTTATCAAGTAATTTAGAAGGTTCCATTGAAAACAAAATTGCAACTGACTAAGTAATGCTTGATCTTGTCTGAGAAAATCAGCCCCGGAGCAACATTCAGTCAGAGGGCATTTTGAGTGTTTATTTTGTGGGAGGGGCCTTTTAACAAAAGGAGGTTTAAGGGTTTGCGTTCAAAAATTGTCGGGCTTGAGATTAAACAAGGAGTGAAACGAGGCCAACTGAATTTATAAACGCATTTGGTAAGACCACACATTCGCTTCGCTACCCCCTCCTCACCGAAGAAGCATTATTGCACCCGTTGTCATGTATTTAGCTGACATTTTCTTTCCGTTACCACATCAATCCCAGAACGTTGCACCTCCGTCTTACGATGAGGCAGTGAAACCACAAGGTGAGAAACCCTCAGGGTCTGGCAGCCATGGTAGCAAAGAATCTGGACAAAAAAGACAGAAAGGAGAAGGCGGAAAAGAAAAAACGGTGGGAGAAGGTGGGGTGAAAGACAAATATTCATCGGATGAAGATGTGTGGGCCACTGAAGACGAGGATAACTATGGCAACGAATCGGACAGTTCACAGGACGAGTGTGACGGCAGGCGCTCGGTAGGTTTAAGAATTTCCATAGCGCGCAATGACCAACGAACGGCTTGCTAGACTGCACCGTGTCTTCAGCAGGACAGTCCAATATCAATACATACACTGCCACGTGACGCAACTAGACTGAACGGCATGATATCAACTTCTATTTTGTCTTTCTTCCTTTTAGCTAGTCACCACTGCAGACGTTAAGATTGTAAATTACGCCGAAGATAAACAAGAGGCACTTTTGACACAGCACTGCCGTGTTTAAAATCGTCTCTCAAAACATTACATACGGCACGCAATTTCGTGCCAACAAAAAAGTGAACCTATTAAAGCCCAAATAAAACGAGCTAAATTTTCTTTCAACTTGATGCGCAAGATTGTGCAATGCACGTTGAAGCTGTCTTTTGCGCGCGTTATCACTCCACCAACGAACTAGTGGACCCCGTTTCTGTTGCGCACAGGAAAGGTAATATGCACAACAAGCAGTTGCAACTTGAAATGAAGAAATGTTGCCGTTCTACTTGGTCTTTAAGCCACTCGGTTCCCATAGAAACACTACATCCCCCTTAACCCTTTAACCCCTAAGAGTGGTCAGTGTTTAATTTCTCCCTCTAGTAACAATGCTTAATCAAACATTAAGGTTGTGAGAAAAAGGAAGTGATCAACAAGTACTAAAGGTCTTGATTAGGATTAAACTGTCCACCAGTAACAGCTGTATAAAGACTTTTCCAGCGAACTTTTTTATCTCCTATTTAAACTTCTCTTGTTACAGCGAGTTTACAGGAGAACGAGACGAAGACGTCAACATAGCAACAGAGAGGATTACCCCACATCTCCTCGACGAGAAACGGACGCGCGTTCCACTATTGTGTCCATGATACCAAAGGGGTTTCAGCTTTTTTGACGAACAACCGAGTTTGAATTCACCGGGGAATTCACGCCTACTTTCAGCTTTCAGTTGATCAGCTCGCCAAGATATGTCAGTCGCTAAGGTTGCACAGAAATAAGCCACTTTTGAGCTTTTTTTAATCAGACAATTGTTCTTGTCTCCGACATTTTGAAATTACAGTAATTATGTGAAGAAATTTAAAAAAAAATGACCATTTGCAATGATTTCCAGTCAGTTTCAAAGTTTTATAAACTAACTACATTTACGTTCTATTAAAAATATCTAGTACTAGAAAAAATACAGCATTAATTACGGGATGGTGGAAGACCAAAACCGTGCTGAATATTGTCATTGATATACTTGTTGAGGTAACTCAGTAATGATTTGTTTTGGTTTAAAATTGTTCAAACCAGTTTAATTTTCGTTTTCGTTTGTCTCTTATTTATTACGTTAACCTTGAACGATGGAAAAGAAAAAAATCAAATTGGTTTGAATACATAGTTTTACGTGAAACATGAATTCAAACCATAACAAAGTTATTTAAATCCTGAAACCACGCACAGTGATTTGCTCCATGCTGTATCAACAGAATGTCAGAGTCCTTTGTTGTAATAGATTGTAGCCTCCTTTGTGTTCTTCTGGATTTCAGGCTCAAGATCGGACGGCGAAACCTAAAGTATAAAAACCAAAAAGGGTAAGAGCATGACGCTTAGGGAACAGAATAAGTTTTCTCGGTTCTCAAAAAATGTTTTGGGGTTATGTAGCATCATGAACTTACCTGAGATGTCTGAGGAAAAAGAGCAATAGCGAGGGGAAGACCAAAACCAAAAGCAGCCACACAAACCAAGGCTTGTACAGGAAGGTGTAGTTTGGGACGGGACATCAAAAACTTGGTTCTGTTAAGAAAAAACCAAGCATTACTTTGTTTCCCTTTTTCCGCTGCGCACCGTCTACGTATCAGTGTGGTGACAATATTACCTCTCTAATATCTGCATGGCAAACGGAGGTATAACCAACACGGGCAGCGGTAAAAGCACTCGTGTTAGAGTTGTTTCGAACACGGCCTAAAATATGAAAGAAACAAACAAATTGGTATTAGTGTCATAACTTGTGCACGGACCGCGTGAAGGGCCATTTCTGTTAGCCTCTCGGTTGAGTGTTAGAAAAGGAAACATGAACAGCTGGGTATGTCACGAACAAAGCCTTTCAAATCGGGCGAGTCACATGCGATAGAAACTGCATAGTGTCAGAAATGCGGACGGTGGAAATTTTTACAGCGGGAGAAGTGCGAAATTGAAAACGAACGTATAGAAAACGGTGACTGGACGTGGAAACAAAGGAATCTGGGAATCGGTTTTCGCCTGTATTAGCAGACAGTTTTTTGAGCACGCTCCTCACCTTACGCGCCGCTACTTTTGATGTTCCCACGACTTTTCCCTCTTTATCCTTAACTTCAATTCCAGTGAAAAGCTCATGATTTCTCATAAGCACCACATTACAGATGTTAGCGGTAGCTAGACGATGAGGGGAAGAAAACGCTGTTATTAAATTCGGTATCTTGTCTTTTCTTTCCGATCTTGACTTGAGACAAGAAATGTAAGTGAAAGAAACCGACGTTTCAGTGCATCTTGCGCTATTATCAAGGTTACATAATTAACGTCTCATGTAATTTGCAAATCGTTTCTTATAAGATCTTGACTTGATGGATACTTTATGAGGTAAAGTCATCTTGTCGTCGTAATATTGAGGCGTGGCCAGGTCGGTCCCAGCGCTCCCAACATTTGGGCAATTTTTAGTTCCTGAATGCTAACATTTCAGCTTCATTCACCATGCTAAATTAGGCACACAAGTGAAACACCATTAATCGACATTCAAGTGAACAATGCACAGCAAAAGGCAAACAGAGATAAATTATAGGGCGGCACTAAGGGGGCGGGGGGAGACCTGCTGCCCTCAGACGTGTGTTGGACAGAAAGCTGAGAAAGAGAACACAAATGATATCTGATTTTTTGGGTGTAACCACATTTGGACTGACACTTCAATGTCTGAACCTGGATTTTACAGAACCCCTTTTAAACAACAGTGCAGATTCTGTAGATCTTACCAGTGGCGGGGTAGGCAACTAATCGTTGAAGTAAAGCTCTCAAAGATGGATTAGATATTCTTGTCCTTTTCACCAGAGTAGTCAGTCCAAGCTGTACACAAGGAGATGCTTAACGTTAAAAATTTTGTAACTCTCTTAGTTCAACACACGCCTGCCAAGTCAAACACTGAACGGTGACAAAAACGTTTTACGCTACAGATAAACGTATTTCACGACATTAATCTGAAAAGAAGTCTTTCAAAGCAGAAATCCACGCCAACAGCTCGCATGTAGCCCCATGAGTAAGAAAAATAGTAAACGCTTCCTTGCTCGGAAATGTTGGTTGTCACCTGACCGTGCGTGCGTGCGTCCATCCGTCCCTACATCCATGAAATATTGCTAAAAGATTTTTGTTGTCACATGATCGTAAGTATGTCTGCACCACAGGAAAACCAATGCGAATCGCACATTCCAACATTATTCTCACGATACCAGTTCGATGAGCATCGCACCGTTATCGGGAGGTGACAGGTTCGAACCCCTTTGAAGTCCTGAATTTTTTTCGGGCTTCTTTACGCAATTTCATAAAATTACGTTCACAACTGTGAGGATCAGTCTTCATTTGATTTCACATCAGCAGTTCATATATGATTTATTTCATATATATCATCCGGATACAGAACAGTTTGAAGGAAGTGGCATGTACAGACTACACCTTCCCACTGAATCTTCTCAGTTATAATGACAAAGAAAACTTACAGCTATTGTTACTGCACTAGTCACAGCTCCAAAGTAGCTCATTATAAATCTGCTGGTTGGTGTTGGCTAAAAAGGGAAAAATAATTCTTCATGGTCATTAAGATTACATATTGAATTCTTTTCAAAATGCATCTAGAAGGTGAAACAAATGGGGAACTTTTGGTAGATTCAAAGAACTTTTTGATAAAATTATCCTTCCCAAGGCAAGACAAGAAATTGACAAAAAATTAGGTCAAATCCCCAAACTTTGGATGGAAGTTGCATGAGGTAAGGAGAGGAGTTGGCAAAGTTTGTGGCTTAATAATAATAACTGTGTACCCCCTCTTTTTCCTAACATCTACATCTTCAACTGCATGTCAAACTCATAAAAGACAGTCCAAAATTTTCCCTCAGTTTTTAGTGTCAAATATGCTTGAAACGCTGATTATTTCTTAAGGTTGTGTGTACAAGAAGAAGAGGGTATATCATGTTTGCTTACCTTGCTTGCATTTCTGTTGGAATAGTTAACAGCTGCATTATGGCTTTGGTTCATCCACTGCAATTCAGTACAAGGGTTAATCAAGGGTCCAAGCAAGTTCACTTTTAATTTAGTGAATACAAAATGAAGAGTATTATGAAAGAGCTTAAAATGTTTCAACACTAACAAACTTACTTGCCAAAATATAACAGTCCTCAAAGATGGTGCTGGTAACAACATTCCTACAACCTACAGAGAAACATCAAATAACAAAAGGAAATTGCTTGATAGTTTTAATTAACAACTGACACAGAATGATGTCAGTAATATTGCTCACTCCCTTTCTTTATCTGCATTTCAGTCATTTTTACAGTAATTTTGTTTCAGTAAAGTTGTGTGGTATTCCATATTAATGCAATTAGAGCAAAAATAAAGCAACATAAATAAAATATTAGTTTACCGTGATTGTCCCGAAGGGAACATAACCTGCAAAAACAACAAAATTAATGAATGGAATATACAGGTTATTTCTTGAAGGAATGACAGCACACTCAAGCTCAAGCCTGCACTGAAGTGCAAGAGTCCTCAGGATACAGAAATATAACAACCAACAATATTTGTATCAAAAACAGCTATCAATAAATTACAGAAATGTATAACTACCCCCAATGTGTAGGATTTGAATAAGTTAAAGCTTTAAACCATAATTATCAACATGTATGTTGACACTAAATTACTGTTACCATTTCAGCGATTAGCCATGTCTTATTTTGCCTGATGCTATTAAATTCAATGCTCTTTGGAAGTCCTTTCCTGTGAGATTCCCCTACCCAAGCCATGCAAAGCCCCCTCTGCATGATTTCCAGGGACCCTCTGTGTTGATCTGGGACCGTGCAATCCACTGAATTTCATACCTGACATTCTAAATGGCATCAAAACTTTCTTTCCTGTGTCTGGATGAATGATGGCCTGAGAAAAGAGAGTAAGAAAACTATGTTCTTCAAGCTGGAGTCATTAATGTGATTAAGAGTACCAACACTTGCTTTGTTGAAAACAAAGTTCATTCATTTTTTCTTCTAATGACAAATTATTTGACTATTGGGCACTCTGTAACTCACCTCCTTAATTTTTCTCGCCTGCCAAAGCTAAAAGTAGAAAGCAAATAAGGTTTACTGTGATGGATACATACAATACAACAATAATAATAGTAATGCTATTTCATTATAACACAGCAGACATCAGTCCAACAAGCAGTCCTCCACCATGCTCTGTAAGCTGACACTCCCAGGGGGATACTCTGAATTGCAAGTGATGGGGATGATCAAATGGCGATAAAAATCAAACACCCAAAAAATCCCTGGACCAAAATTAACCCCCCAAAAAATCCCATAATCTCTGAGCCTTAAAAATTTCAAAAGAAGAATGCACTTTATTCACAGAACTATTCCAGTGGGATATGTGGGCACTACTCCCGCAGGCACTAGCTACCACAAACCTTCAGATCATTTTGAATACCCAAAAAATCCTGGATTCACTTGAAATCCAGAGTTCACCCACGCCCCACCCCAGGCTCACACTTGCCTGTTAGTTCCACAAACTGAAGATATTTGATTACCGGTACATAGTGTATATGTTGTGGTTTCAATTTTTTCTTGGTTTAATATTTTTTAATCAGTTTGATTTTTCACCCAAGCGAGTCGTACAAGAAATGAAATGAAAGATATTTTGCATCTTATGGGAACTCGGAAAAAATCCGAGCTCCAGATGGGATTTGAACCCACGACCCTCCGAGATCTAGTACGGATGCTCTAACCACTGAGCTACTGGAGACTTGCGGCGAGCACGGGTGAAATGTGGGTATAGACTACGACTGCATCGCGCCACAAGAGTCTCCAGTAGCTCAGTGGTTAGAGCATCCGTACTAGATCTCAGAGGGTCGTGGGTTCAAATCCCATCTGGGGCTCGGATTTTTTCCGAGTTCCCATAAGATGCAAAATATCTTTCATTTCAGTTTGATTTTTATTATCAGAATTATCAGTTCACAGGTGGGTTTATAAGACTCCATGACTCCATTATTACAGATTCTTAAGCCTGTAGAAGATCTTTGAACCACGAAAATCAAGTTGACAGCCAGGTATTTTCCCTGGCCCCTGGCTACATCTACATCTCTGTTAGTGGTCACTCCTGGGAGTGAAAAGGTTTAATACATGTACTGGAACTGAATGATCACAGAGGAAAACCGTTCTCACCTTTTGATCTGTTGTTCCTTGTGGCAATGAACCATTTTCAAACTGCTTTAACAAGTCAATAGATTCTTGAAGCTTTTTCTAAGAGAGCAAAAACTATGCTAAACAGCCAAAAACAAATGAATCACTTCACAGTACCGTCATCATCTTTATTTCAACACGGAGTCCCTCCATAAATACCCTTCCAGAGAGCCATGTACATTCCTCCTGTGGCCTTTTTTTGTGCTAAAATCCAGCTCCTTTAGTTTGGGGCAACCAACCAGTAATGGTTGTGGAGTGAGAAACTCGTAGATATTTTGTGGATATAGTGATGTATTACTTATTTTAAAGTTTTAACCAGACGAAAATCATAAGACCATACCTCACCAACAAATAAGGTTCTAGGATCTGTAACATCAAGGCATCGTTTCAATCTTCCCCAGTAGGTTGACTGTGTGATAAGGATATTTTGATGCAGAAAATACTATCACATGATCATGCAAGTAAAGATCACACGATTTTTAATCCAAAATTTCCAGATTAAAATCTATTAACAAAGCTAGGTTTTGCTGGGAAAATAAGACACTTTACCTGATCAAACCGTGATTCAGTGAGGGAAAACTTTGGATAACCTGCAGATGAGGACGAATCCGCCATCTTGAGAAACTGCTGACCTAAGTTTGCCGGCTCCCGTCGGTTAAAGCGTTCAGTGGAGTAAATTTAAGAACAAGAACCGGACGTCTGGATTTCTGGTCTGTAGATTACAGCAAGTTTGCACTGCATATGGTCCTTTTTTCGGCAGTGAGATTGTTAAATAATCCAGGAATTCTTGCTTTTCCGTTCCGTTGGGGTAGGACTACCGGAGAGTACAAAATAACACCCCAGTTTTAACTGGCATTCGACATTTTTCTTTGTGCTCCTTTTGTTTTGGATGAGTGAAACAGATAAGATAGATAAGATTAGATAACTTTATTTATGCACGATATTTCTATCAGCTTAATTACTTATTATCAACTAACTCACTATCTACTTAATTTCAATCACATTAGAATAAAAAATAAAACTAGTAAAGGCTGTTTTTCTTAGAGGCCGTGTTTGAAATCTTATTTAAACTACTTAAAACTTACTTTAAACAATCGTTGTTAATTCAGTTGTCCATTCTCCTGGTACACTGTTCTTTTGAGAGCTAGATTGGTGTTATGCCAGCTGTAACCTGTACTTTAATTCGATATTTTTCTCTCTGTTACTGCTATTTTCAGGATAGTGAAACCGAAACTTTCATGCATTCATCAACTAATTGTTTGTTCTAGTTTATTCTCTTATTACAGTATAAGAAAATCATTGGACAGTAAAGTTCATGACAGTCCATGTGATCATTTCTTTAAATACGTTCATTAAGAGAAAAAACTTTGTCCATCTGGTGACCAAGTCCGGTGATGCTAAAACGCACGACCTTCATCAAGAACATGTTAAGTACATGTCACGTGCACGCACTTGTAAGACCCTCTTGGAAGATTTTCACTGATTCCAGAAGTGACCGTTTGGATTGTCACAAGACTCACGTTATCACTGGCTTTTGTTTCAATTCAACATACGATTCAAGCCACGGCCTTCAGTTGAAAATGGGACAATCAGATGACCAGCCGGAAGTATATGAAAGTGAATTCTTTTCATCAGTCAGTAGTATGGTCATAATTCTGTACTCACTTGTACCATTACAGTTTTGATAATTACGAAGCTATTTGGCAAAATATTTTTCCAAGAGAATCATTTACAAATACGAACCACTTTTTTCGTTTTGTGAAATAAAATAGCGATAACCTAATTCCAAGCCAAGCACATGAAAATCACAAAACAGTTTATTCACGGAGTGAAAGATGGAATGGTTCCAAACGTTTGGGTTAAAATTTCAAGAACCTTGACAACAGGAAACTAGCTTGACAAGCGGAAACTCTGACATTCACGAAAATGACTTCGACGTAGTTATACGCCCATTGCGCAATTCCGGTAGGTTGGTAGGATCGGCCCAAATTGATGCTGCTTCATCAGTGTTACCGTTTCCTTCGCGAGAAAGAAGTATGTCAAGATATTTCACTGCAGTTCGCCGTTTATTACGCTGCGTATTTTTTTTCTCTTTTTTGCGAACCATATATGATTTTTTGTATATTTCTTTAGCTCCCACTTCCAAGCTAAAATATAGCTGGTTATTCTGAAAGCTGTGAATACAGCACTACAATCGATAGAATGGGTATGGTGCGTAAAAACGTGCCATTTGTCAGTATCCCAAGCGATTTTGCGTGGCCAAGGCGAACGCTGAAAAACATAAGTAAACTTTGTATCGTTGACGTCACCGTTTGTTTGTAAACATAGAGATGCGGCTTGGGAATTTCAGAAACGTCGTTTACTTTGGTCAGTTGAGGTCAAAGTTTTTAATGAAGTCATAAATCAAAATTAACTTGGTTTTCACAAGTTTAAAGTACCCATTGGACAATAGCATACACTGAGTGAAGGGCATTGTAACTGAAATGCAAATAATGCAACTCAAAAACAAGTTTAGGTTAACATGAACGAGAGTGAAGTACGACGTGATGGAAAAGGAATCGAAGTATCACATCGGCAAAAAATCTCGTCGCCGAGACAAATGTTATACGTATTAGAAGTTTTGGAATTGATTCCAGTGTGTACATAGCCTTTGAACTTTGATCTGTCGAAGAGAACATAGATAACATTGTCATATATATCCAGGCTGCAACACATCCAACATTTGTTGTATAACAATATTACATTGGCCGATTCAACGGAAAAAAAAATGTTCTCAAATAAATACGTATCAAGGGCAACTGGACCAAAATCATGCGTGGAAAGCCATAGATAAATATATTATAACTTCAATCAAGTTGTTGTATATTATATTTCCTGGGGGGAAAGTTAACAATTCCAGCTCATCTGCTGGAGTTTGTACTTCTGAGGTCTTCATTTACTGATGACATCATGATACTTGACAACCCACAACGATATTACATGAATGAACTGAGACATTACTGAATGGTTTCCCTTTTTTTTGTGCCGAGTTTTTGTTGTTCCGGACCTCCTCAATGAAGAATAGTTCATGCTCTATAAAGCGAGACAATTGCTTCTTTTAGACCGAATATTGTAAGGGAAACATTGTAAATTGTAAGGGAAGGGTAGCAGCGATTTCGGCGACCCTCCCCGAGGAGATATGATAAGGACTGAAGGTTGACACAAACAATATTTCAACAGATTTCAATCTCTTCATGTGCTCCTTGCATAATGCGGACTATCGGGAACCACTGACTCCGTATTGCCGGCCAGGCTTGTGTTCACACTGTTCTTTCGGTCCACGGAACTAAGTACTGAAGAGCATGTCCTGGCAAGTTCTTTGGAGTCTGTAAAGAGCAGAGGCCAGTGACACCCCAGCCGTTATTTAATGGAACATGGGTATCCTTGTGTCCATAAATATGCCAATGAAAATGAAGTGGCAGGGTACTGAATACTCTGGACAACCACGGAAATCCATTCAAGCCTGCGTTCCCGGCGGTGTTCATGCAATTCCGTCTGCAGCGCATGAATCAGAACTGAACTACTGTACGTAGAACAAGTTTATGGCTTCTTTGGGTGTCAATGAAGACCACTTTCAAATAATTTTGTGCCTGCTAACTATTTTGCCTTATTTTGAAGTGTTGAAATTTTCCTGTTGAAATTCAACAAACCTTAAATTTCCTCCCTTTCAAGTTGGATGTCACGAAAACAAAAAATTGATCACGTGACCGGAAAGGTATTACACTGCTTTCAGTCAAACGCCAACATACACAATACACACATTACGATTAGCCGGCTAAGTTCTGACAGGTTTCAACAACAATTTAAAACTTGCACGTTCCAAAAACCTGGCGAAAACAAGTAATAGCTTTGACACAATATGCGTCTTCCACTCTCGCTAATAACTTTCTTCTTTATTACATCTTTCGTATGAAAATGTACATGTACTTTCCGAGTATAGTGTCTCACAGCCACTTAGTTTTGATTAAATTCATAAACATTTTCTAGTGTCTGGAAAGAAGACAGTGAATTTGATACAATTCAAAACAAACCACAACATCTTTGGATGGGCTTTTCGTGCCTCTACCATGAATATTTTTCTTCGTTTACGGTCTTCATGGTGATCTGCACTGCCGGCTAAAGTCATCTAAAACAAGCTGAGTAGCTAAATTATACACAATGAATGCGTTAACGAAAGTGGTCAAAAACAATCACGAAACTTCATAAAGAAGATGAACATTGCAGAATTCACTTACATTTTTACGTTGTCACGTGACTAACACTCCTGATGCGAAACTTCTGCTTATTTACGGTTGTTCTGCATATATGCATAGGTCAAGGTGAAATGTGTGACTTTGTAGGCGGAATTTGAAATGTGTTCCATATATGGCGATTCCTGATAAAGAAAAATTGCGATTGCATGAAACGGTTCGCAGGTTCCTTCAAAATCATCCAGACAAGCCCAAACAGAGCCAATGAATGCTTAAAATAGCTGAAATAAAAACCCTCTTGAAATGTCCCGCTGGCAGAGACAAAAGGGAAAATTGTTCTGCCTGGAGATGGTCTCATACTTATACACAAAATGAAAATACAAAATTTTTGGATGTTTATCAAATTAAAGAAAACAATTCGAATGATTGAGAATTTCACAGACATCGCAGATCGAAATGCGATAAAATCACGCAAGCTAAGGCAAACCTTGAAGGGAAGAGCAAGTGATGACAACAAAACAGCCTTTGTCAGCCCTTATGGAAAATGACATGGCATTTCACAGCATGCTTATTGCATGCTTCAGAAATTAAAGGGTCTTCTTCGAGAACCTGGGCTTTTTCATGGGTTTACCACATCGTTTATATTTTTCATTGTTTTCATCCGAACTCAATTCATGTAAAGTGGAAGCTTTTGTTTTCTAATGTACGCAAAAACACATTTTTTATTTGTTTCTTGATCTTTGTTGTCATGTCACATGTATAATCATAACATGTCCATTGCATTTCCGCTGTACAAGTGCAAGTGACAAAACAAACCTCACATCTTGGAATCCACGTCGTCTTGAAAATAAAACCATAATAATGCCTGGGGTGGGTGCATTCGGTATCATCCAAACGGCTTGCTTAACTTGAAGGTAGGCAGAGAAAATAATTTCAGTGATTACTAAGGAGGCAATCTTCAACGTTTCGATCATTTGAAAGTTCAAATATTTACCCTAATCCTGTCAAGAAAGTTCGTTTCTAACGGTTTTGGTGGGGCATTAAAAAAGCTCCATTTCCTTTCCAAGTAAGCTGGTCCCAGGGGAGTAAATATTTTAATCTAGCTTCACTTATCTCACGATGGACACGAAAACAAGCATGTAAATTTTTTAAACCACATTTGGCTTCCTATGGTCTTGTGTTTTTCAAATGAGTGAGTGAGATATTTAGACGGATGACTGCGTTCTTCAACTAGCCCGGATAAACGTAAAATCGTTAGACGGTCAAATTGTTTCCGTTCCCCGCCTCAGTGGTTCCACCCACAAGCAACATCTTCGTCGGTTTCCTGAAGCGCTTACGACAGATAATTATATTTCTGTAAAGCAATTTCTCTCAAGCTTTCATGCCCGATGTATCAGCTTGAAAAGAAAAAACAGATAATGCATCTTACATTAAACGAATTTTACGAGTAGGAAAGTTTTTTAGCTCTCTAAAAAAATTCTCACTGATTATAATGAAAGCTGTCACTGTTTTGTGTTGGTTTCCAGTTGCCATCTTTTCCCACGTGGAGCACCAAAGCAACCATGTGAATTTACACGTTATATTTTGGCCGCTTTTGATTGGCTCGCCGCTAGCTCTAGGCCCTCGTGATTTTTGCTATTGTCTCTTAACCAATCAGATCGCCTGAATTTGGCGTGTGATTTCCATGACGTTTGGGCGCGTGACATATATCTTGTTTTCGTTTTGATAATTATTTACGATCCTCGGACAGCACATGCAGAGAAAAATTTCTCTTGTAAATTTCGTTTCTGGCTCACGAAATATTCACGAAAACAAAAGCCATGAATATCGAACAGCTTCTGGTAGCTGCTAAAATCCTCGAACAGAGGGATGAAGGTAAGTTTTGTCCGTTTCCCTGCGAAAATCTTGTGGCACATGTTATCTCACGCCCCGCTAATATCCTCTTTGCGCCCCAAACCAGCGAAGAAGCAAACTCAGGCGTCTGTCAAACGTGAGAGAAAGCCAACGAAACGTTCACAGAGCTACAGGTAAGATTTACAACACTCTCTGTGTAGTTTTCTGAGAGAATACAAGTGTTCTGTGTTTTCTGCCACGTTGCACGAGTTCTGTTAAAAAATTTTCGCTCCAAATAGATTATGGCGCCCAATGTTTTGTTCAGTGTACCTTGTGTACACAGCAGATGTGAAATACTTTAACGGCTTTTTCTGTCTTCTGCACTACCATGGAGGCCTTTAAAGACTTGTTGCATTGTGAAAAAGAACGTGAAAGCAGCAAAAATTGTCAGTTGCTGACCCAAAAGGGACTGAAATTGATTATGTAAAATAAGCATCATCTGTCCTTCGCGAAAGTGCTTCGTTGGTCAGTTTTCGTTATCCGGGTATTCCCCGAGCAAAAAGCGTGGGTTGTATTTTTGGAGTTAGTTTCGATTTTATAAACGCTATGTTGATAGTGTGCCGTACCTGTAACCCTCTTCAACATCCGTAAAGTGTGGGTCAGAATTTTCACCCAGGACAGCTTTGCTTTCTCTCCTCCGAAGCTTCATGTATGTTTTATAAACATGGCTTGCCCAAAAGCATGGGATGATCGGTTGTCTTATTTACAAACCGTGAGACAAGTTTATTCCGGGCATTATTTCGACCGGAACATACCAACTAATTCTTCTTCTGATGGGTCGTTGACTAACCAAAAGCTTTTTGTTTTTTTCTTTTCACCTTCTCTGCAACCCACTGTCAACGCTACCAGCCGTACGACACACAACCAGTTGGAGAAAAACCGGTAAGTACACAAGACACACAAAACCAGCTCCATCACCTAAAATAGGTTTAAACCGGCAGATAGTTTTATTCGGAAGGCAAAACCTTTGCAAAGCGAAATATTTTTAAATTATATTGTCAGCTTCGTGGTTCGGTAGGGGTTTCCGCTCAACAAATGTTCTCCATCGTTTGCCACGTGGCTCATCAAAACAGAATGCACGTGCAAAACACATACCACGTATGCACGCGTGAAACAAATCGTTTGTTTCGAAGCAGAAAATTTGGGTCTTGCACCAGAGCTTCCCCGAGAATAAATTTTGTTCTTTCTTCAGCAAATAGAACAAGAGTAATTGATTGTTTATGAAGTAGCTCCAGATGTTTTTTCCCAGATTTGGGCGCCAAAATTAATCTATTTTTGTTAGTAAATTCCAATTTCCGTCGCTTTATTTTGGTCCGATGCAATTATTTTTTGCCCGGTACCAGTCAAAAAAAATTTTCCGCCAATATCGTCAGACGAATCAGGCAATATGTTAAGCGAAGTTGTTATTCAAGTTTGCATGAAAATTAAGTTCACCTCTTTATACCTTAAGATTAAGTCGTTTTGTTCATTAAACAATCGAAACTTTTCTTCGATCACGCCATCGTACGAATTCAAGAAAAATTACTGTCATCTGTGTAACACAAAACGCGATCTTTCCTTCGCGGTTGGCTCTAAACTTCTATTCTGAAATGTAATGACGGGTTTTCGTTAGTATAAATAGTCAACTGTTTTCAAATTCATCAAATCTCTTCAATAGTGCTTGTTTCCTTTGTCAGACGCGCTCATCTCCGAGACTGCCTGGAACTTCTAAAAGAATTAGTCCCGTCGCCACCAGAACACCAGAAAGCCACAACTTTAGCCTTGCTGCAGAGCGCCCAGCAATATATCCAGGTAAACACAGTACTTCATATTTCTTGTTCATTGCCTTGACTGTTGCAATACACCCATAAGATTAAAATATTGTATTCAACCAAGCTGTACACTTTGTACTCAAGTGCACGTGGAATGAAAAAGTTGGTGAGCCCCGAATATTGTAATTTGAGAATGCTACCGGTTTCTGTAATTGAGCTCGTGAATCAAAAGTGTTGTAGCAGATGTTTTTGGTACATCTAGGCAGTGGAATATCCAAAACGAGTGCACTAAAAACAAGTAAAATTAGGCAGGTCTAAGTAACCTTGCCTTATTATTGGCATTAACTTTATTTAGCATTTAAGAGCGCTTGTTGAAAAGGCAAATAAATTTCTTCGCAATTATTTTGTCCATGTAGCACTTAAGCTCTACAGATATGCACATTGGAAATGCAAATATAGTACTGAATTTTGGGTAGGACCATCATGTATTTTCATGGGGAAAATATCTTTCAAATTGTGTCACAACATCTGAAAGTTTTGACTTTTTCTGTAATTAAAGGAAGAAAAGCGAGAGACGATGAAAAAATGCGCATGTATCCTTGTCTCACAACCGTTTGTCTGTATTTTTCATGAAACAGCTTTCAGGTTTAAATTTTAATTACTGTGAGTCACACAACATGTCCTCTCTTTAAATTGCATTTCCATAGCTACATTTCTGTGCATTTTGTATTTAGGTAAGAGAAAAATAAAATATCCCATGCCATCAGCCAGGATGAAGCACAGAAACTGTTAAAATAATATTCTTTACTGGTAGTGCGAATGATTTAAATATCAACCTCAAAGTTAAATAAAGCCATTGTTAATTACCTGGGAAACAGAGAGGGGATTATCTGGTGTTATTAGGTGCAACTCATGTGTTAATTCAAAAGTGTAACTAAGGAAAGTGCTGTATCTGTGTCCAGAATGAGCCATAACCCAGACAGATGGACCACTTTGTTGTTTGAAATGATTTTATCAGGTTTATGAAAAATGTTTCTGTGATGGGAGTTTCTTGCCTAGTAAGATATTCCATGCACATTTTTGCCTGAGGAGTGGGGGACCCCATGAGTGCATGATAACCTGCCGATGCCGTCTATAGTTTCACAGGTAGCATGTAGAGGCTGGGGTTGCTAATTTGTGAAAAATTACAGGTGTATGCAAAGTGTTATTAACCATGGTTTTTGAAATGCAAATCACCATATCAGGGCAGGTGAAGCCTAGTAATACAGAAAGAAACACAAAACACTTTTTTTTAACTAGCCCATCTTTCTGAAGTAAAACAAAATTTATATTTCCTGTCTAACTGCACTCAGTTACTGACTTTGGACAACCTGTTTGTTTTGTAGTGTGAAAGAAATGTTTGGTTGAATAATTATGTCAGCTTTCTTGGGTGGCCTTCTGTTATCAACTGCAGTGTTAGTGTTTGCATATTGTGCCATGAAACTGTTTTAAAGAATCCCTTTGATAATTAATGGTACTTCAAAGCATAGACTTTCTGTAATCTGTGCTTTAAGGACCATATGAACAACCACATTGTCAATCTGTTGCCTTGATCAACAACATTGCACCGTGACCTAGTGTGGGTTTTTTGTGAAATTTCCGTGGCAGTAGTGTAGCAGTACATTTCACTTGATAATATTATAAGTGCTATAGCAGAAGTATGGCTTAACGACAGTGCTCTGCAATACAAATGATTTGGTATAGTAATTTTTATTACATAATCCTTCTTTAATTCATATTCTTTACGCTCTAATTTGCCGCAAAAGTCGTGGGGATGTCACATCACCGAGCACTTGGCGAATAAAGGTTTCAGATCATCAAAGTTTCGGACATGAAAATGATTAATCTTATGAGTGAAGGAAACTGCAAAAAAAGTGGTAAAAAGTAAGCTACAAGGTTAGAAATATTTGAAGAAAACTGAGTACAAGCTGTCAGATTCTTTTTTATAAAAAGCTGTGTAGATGCTATATAAGTTGGAATATTATAACTGTCAGAATAATTATTTTAATTTAGAACATTCATGTCAATCCTGTGGATAATTTGTTTTGTTTTTACTTGTACTTGGTCTGTATTATTTTCCAATTTATAAGATTTTAAATCTTTTGAGGTTAAAAATCTGATTCACTAGGAAATTCAGCAATTGCAAAGAAGCCTTTTGTTGATCTAGAGCAGAGTTCATGAAGTACATCATTCTTGCAACACACCAGATCTGTGATGGTGATAATGCAAATGTGTAAACAAAAACTTTGCAAAATTTTGAGTGCTGTGTGCACTGTATGAAAATGATGTGATACTGAGATCTTATATCTATGAACTTCCTGCTTTTTGTACCTGATGAAAAAGAAATAGTCACCTTAGGGAGCACGAACTTAAAATTTTAATTAAATTGTTGGAAGCATTGATAAAACAAGGAAGTGATATTTTGTAATATTAGGTACAGGTCTATTCACAGCAAGATAAAGTGATCAAATTAACAATTGAATATGCTTCACGCAATTCCCCGGCCATCTTAATGCTGAGAATTCTGGAACTACTGTTAGGAAGAAGAGTTTTTGTAAGAAAGAAGGGTAAAACAATTGAATTCAATGAATCCAAACTCTATATTAGGCCCATTTTAAAATGTCACTGACATTTCATGTACAAATCTTAATTAGGAATTAAATGCATGTGAAATTTGACATTTAAAACAATTAAATTTGACAGATTTGAATAAATGCAACTTCTACCACATCTTTGACTGAGTCAGTTGAATATTCAATTGAACGTTTGACATGTTGAACTCCATGTGCCAAATGTAATGCATAAATAAATCCAATACAGTGTATATTTTAACCTGCACTTCATAATTTCTTTCAAAACGCCATAGAACATTCTCATGAGTTAAATGCGACTCTATTAAATTTGACGTCTAAGGCCCAGTTCATATGTCGAACTTTTCATGAGCCAAATCAAATGCCTATAAATTTGGGTCGACCCAATCATTAAAATTAGACGTTGATTCAGAGGTCAAATTAAATGCGACTCTTGATGTTTTCCTGAAAATACATTGAAATGATTTCTGCTTTAGATTCAGCACACAAGAAGTTTGATGTTTGAATCGGTTAAATTCTACGATTTGATTTGGGTCGACCCAACTATTAAATTTGACCGAGCAAATTTAATAGTTGGATCAACCCAAATCAAATTCGTCAAATTTAATTGATTCAAATGTCAAACTTCTCATGTGCTGAATATCCAGTTTGGTGTCCGCACCTTAAAAAAGACTCAATCACTCTGGAGAAAGTACAGTGTAGAGCATCTAACTGTAAATGTGCCCTTGGAAATATTGGGCAAGACATACCTTATGAAGAACACCTAAAGCTCCTCAAATAATGACCAACACTTGAACAAAGAAGATTATTTTTGTAGCTAGTGGAATGTTATAAGACAATCAACAGACTTAATTTTTCACATTTGCACATGCTTTTCGGCCCTTGAGGGCTAATCATCGTTTTAAACTTAAGTTTACATCAGCAACTTTAAATAGTTTTAAACATTCTTTTCCCAAAGGAAGTTGCTGAGGCGGAAAATTAAAATATTTTTAAGAACAGATTGAGACGTCACCTTGCAGATTTTTTCCAGTGAGCATTTAGTTCTTTTACTGTGTTTTTGCGAGCTATTTTGAACATTTGTAAATAATTTACTACTTCATGTATTTTATTAATAGGAGATAAACTAGAAAGGGATAACCTCTTTTATCTACTTTTCACTTTCCGATTTTTGGATTTGTGAATAAAGTTGTTGTTGTTGTTGTTATTTGATTCAGCGCACAAAAAGTTTGACATCTGAAGCGAGCCTAAAATCAACCGTCAAATTTATATTTTGGGTCAGGCCCAAATATGAATCAGATTTGGCACATCTGAAATGCTATATTTAAAAACAGGCAATAATGATGTGAATGGAAGTTCAATTGCATATGCATTACATTACTGTTCATATCCCTCAAATGAGTGTGGATGGTACTAAATTGAGAGTACTAGTGACATTCGTATGCCTAATAAATTTAAATAAACTACAATAGATTTGCTTTGAAGTTAAGTTTTTGGCATTTGCACTTGGGTTTTAATTTAACTATATTTAAACACTGCTTTTGGTGGATGCAAGACTGTTAAAAATACTGTTGGATATTAGCCTCCCTTTGTTGCAGTAACTAAGTCACTGGCTTAATTTACAACAGTACTAGATATGAGACAGACTAGAACATTCTTGAAATGTAACTACCATACAAATATCAAAACTAAAAACTTGGCAGCTATTGTAGGATTTTGTCCTTGACATCAATTTTATGTCAAATTGCCTTCCATCAGTAAACCCTTGTGGCAAACATACCAGTTTAATTAATGGTTTAGTTTTGGCTTCTTGTTTCTTAGGTGTTACAAATGTCAGAGAAGGAAGCATTAGATACCAAGAGGCGGCTAAACCAGGAAAGGTGTGTGCTTCAGAGAAGACTTGCCTTTCTTCAAGGCCACAGCAACAAAGCCATGATTGGTATAAAGAGGCCACGTCATTCAGAAGGAGAGTCATCGACCAGCAGTGAGGAAATAGATGTAGAAAATGATATAGAAACTGGGTATGTCAGCAGTGAGTCCGATGATCGCTTTAGTACTGGAAGCAGTGCTGGCAGCGATGGTGGACTAACAGCAAATTCTAGGAGAGTTTGATATCTCTGGCATGAAATTCAGATGCCATTGAACATACCCTTGTTCATACGGTTTCCTTCTTCTGAAGTTTTAAAATACAACTCTTTATTGTAAGTAGTACGAAAAAGCTGGATATCCTTGTTGTGGAACAGGGTAGTTTGGGGTAGGAAGGGCCAGGTATGACATTTTAAATTTGTCTCACAGTGGCAGATGCTCTGTGTTGGACTTGAAGCTTCTTGAGCTTTCATGTTCAAGAAGTACTGGTAAAACTTCACCTAGATTTAACTCTAAAAGCTGTCAGTGTGTTTGGTGTTCACTATTGTCTTTAGGTACTGCATTGTTTTAAAATGCCTTATGTTCTAGTAGAAAAAAATGTTTCCTGGTGTATACATAATCAATGTATCCCATTTGGAGGTAATAGCTTCTTCAAATTTTGTATCAAATATTTTTCCCTTTCAAGTTCATGAATTGTTGCAGCATGTTTTTCAGAGTCCATTACAGGGATTCACTTATTGGTGGATTTGAAATTGAAGCAAGCCACTGTGTAACAGCAATTAACCAACAACCATCTCTCTTCTATAATGATGGGATGACAAACAGATGCGATAAATTTATTAGCTGTATGAGTTGTAAATAAGGAAAGCATATATGACAGATTTCAACCATCCAGGGCCCAGTTGTTAAAAGGCTGGATACCGCTATCCACCAGGCCCCGGTTGTTCAAAAGCTGGATAGCGCTATATTTATCCAGTGGATAGTGCAATTAACTTTCCTATTACTTATCCGCTGGATAGTGGTTTATCCGGTGGATAGCGCTATCCAATGTTTGAACAACCGGGGCCAGATAAATATCTATCCAGTGGATAGTGCAATAAATTAGCTTTCCCAAAACTTATCTGCTGGATAGTGATTTATCCAGTGGACGGTGCTATCCAATGTTTGAACTTGTAACCGGGGCCAGGATTTCATAATTTAAGTAAACTTGATTTCAAAAAGTCCTACTGTAGAGTGGTTCATCACTCACTTTTGTGTACTTGATCAATTTGTCAATCAGTGATCAATCTTTTTATCCATGTGTCTTCACATTTTAAACCAAACTTCAAGCCACACTGAGGCTTACGATCGTTATCAGGGAAATACCATTATATTGAATTGAAAATGTGTGACTGTTGCAAATGGACTTAAATCCACATTTAGTAGTCAATTAATTCCCAAAAATATGCTGGAATGTCATGAAAATCAAAATGCTTGCCTTTCTCATGCATGAAACCTGAAAAGAACATACAGTCAAGTATTTCAACCAAAGTAGAAACTCTCCTTGTCAGTTTTGTCAAGGTGGCTTTCAGAGTTTTGACCCACAAATCAAAATGGAATCCCTGTCCTAGGTTCTAAATCCAATTTAGTTTTTGTTTTCCCAAAACGGATCTTGCAGTCCATTTGAAGTCCTTTGAATCAGATTTTCCATCTAGACTTCCAATTTAAGTCTTTCTTATTGTTTTCCAATTTTTGGGTTGAATTAAACCTTAAGTTAAGGATCATTTCAGGTAACAATTTTCTAATTCCTTCACTTTGTTAGAAACACTGTTTGCAAGAACCTCAAGTCCACCACAATCTGCCAACATAAGAATAATATTTTAGGGCTGGCAGAGTTACAAATCTTTTGCTGGACTTGGCAGATGAATTTGGGGAATCTTCCATAAAACTCTTAGTGGGTAGAATTCCTAATTAAAACATTTTCTGTAGATAATATTGTAAATTACTCTTTTCACTGTATATTCCTCAGGTTAATTACCAAGTACAGTATTATATAAATAATTATTACAATAACAGCTATTTATGATGTGGGTTCTTTGAGGGGTTATGAGGACCTATAAATACCTCCCATCCAATCAAGGTCTGGATGATAGTGTTTGTATTTTTAACATGATCTGTAAATAATGTGTATTTTTGAACTAAAAAAAAGTGTACCTAAAATGACATTTTTTATAAATTATTGCCAGAGTTTCATTGAATAGCAATAAAACATGTTGTAAACATCTTTAAACAATTTAGCTGTCTTTGGTGTTTCTTGACAATTACCATGCTTTTTCTTGACTGGATGGCCATAATGATCGGTTTGTAAACAGGACTGCTTTTTTGAAGGGCTGGCACAGCAAAATTATAGGTGCCACTTGGAAGGAATAGATCATTTTCACATGACGTCATGGTGGCCATGTTGGTGCACAAACACAAAGTAATGGCAGCTATATTGGTGCACAAGGCTAACCCTCTGGGAATTGAACTCTTACTATTTTTATGCAAATACTTTTGTTTCATTGAACCAATATTGCTGTTGGTCATGTGAGTGAAAACAATCTTTTGGAAGGACTGGCTTTCACGAGTTCTGGCAAATAGATAATGTCTCAACTAAGATAAAAAGCACACACACACAACACTTTGTATTACAGTATAACTCCCAGGACTTCTTTTCATGATTAGGGATGGTTAATGGCAAATGAAGCTCTCCAAGCCCCATTTCCTTTGACAAGAGTACAAGGACTCGTGCCCCCATTTTCACCTCTTCCCTCGGAACCATGATTCATCTCATGGCAAGGTTTTTACATCTTGAAATGGCTCGTTTCAAAGACCAACAACTTTCCTTCTACTGTCTACAAAAACAATTGTATTCCAGCATTTTTAGTGACAGTTCAAATATGGAATTTTGTGTCCAGCACTCTCCATTCATTCTATTGGGTTAGTTAGAATTCACAAATGAACCAGCTCCCTGTTCACACCATTGTTGCAGAAGTCATGAATGGTTCTTAATCCTGATTGAGCCTGAATTCTGGTCTGGCTTTTTGCCTATGGCTGCTCTAGTTACAAGTTACTGTACAACCAATGAGCTCTTTGTATTTGGATGAATACCAGTTGTGTGGGTCTATGGTTGGAATATGGGGTCCAATGGTAAGCTTAGGACTGTGTCAAGTTTGCACAGTTCATGGGACTAGGGCAAGACAGGATGATTGGAAACTACACATGACAAAACAAACCCACTGGTGACTATTTCAATGGAGTGTTATGTCCCAGCTAAGAACCAGGCATTTTAATCACCCAACATATAACAAGCATCCCTGTATGAGTTTAGGGCATGGGGTTAACTAGCATAACTCATTTTTGAAATTCTATGCTTATTTTGGAAAAGGAAAAGTTTCAGATGGCTACAAGGAGATACCATGACTGGCCACTTGGCTGCATAAGCCAAGGAACAAGTTTTGTTGTGACTGGATTGTAATGAAATGAGAGTTTTCAGTGGACACCAGTTTTGTAAAGTGATTGCGAAGTGTGCCCTCACGAATCAACAGGAAACACTGAAAGCTCTTCAGTATGTCAGACAGTCCAGAAGATGTCCAGAACTCAACACCAAAAATAAATACTGCTCTCTACACTTCTCCTTACAAGCAGTTGTATCCTCGAAGATTTGCATCATCAAATCTTTGCAAGGTATTCTCATTTGACAAGTAAAGTACTCTGCTGTCACATAATTAACTCTGGGTCTTTTATATGTTTCTTTAAGTGCTTCATCATTCCAAACGTTATTATCCTTTTTCGACCTGCAATGAGAAAATATTATGAACACTGCAACTGAGTATTATAATGAGCCTTCAAACATATTAGTCTGAGCAGAGAGGGTGGAAATGTCTGAACCCTAGTTTCTGTTTTATGTTACATAAGACTCTTTGCTTGTACCAGGGACCTTGGGGGAGCTTATACGGGTAGGCATATAATTCTATGGCCGTCTTTTATGATTCTCCAAGGTTCTCATTCATTTTAACCCTCTCCTGTTCCATGTTAAATTATTCATTTAATGCTCCAATGTATAAATGACAGATTTGACTTACCAAACACTTGCTGAAGTTGTTCATCACATAATGTATATCGTTTGTTTTTTGGATCCTGGTGAGAAATTGAATATGTAATGATCATTAAATAATTTCTTCTCATAGTTCACATAAAATGCAACAGTCATGCCTGACACTTTAAAAGTTGAACTATGTCTAAAACAAGAATCTTATTGTACAGTTTGGTTCTTATTATTTACCAGTATTGAATATTGTTTTTGTCTTTCCATCTTTTATGATTTCATGGAGCACTGAAATACATGCATTATGAATATTATTATTATTATTATTATTATTATGTGAGGTGCCTTCCTGGGGTCTTGATTGTCTCTGATTAGCAGCTGCATTTAACAATAATATATTATTATTAAATGACAGATTATTATTATTATAACAATTTCTGTGTCATTCTGTTATATCAGCTACAGTAAAAAACAAAGTGGTGCTAAACATTCAACAGAAATATTTAGCTTTCAGAAGTCATCACATGATTTACCTCTAATTTTCGTTCTCTTATTACTTCCCACATCTTTTTCACTACGTCAGCTCTTGACATCTAGGCAAGAACAACAAAAAAATATTAAAATAAAGCAGCAACCTTGTGGCCAAAAAAGAGACTGTATAAATTATTCACATAATAATAATTGGGTTTAACAGTGGACATCCACATAGTGGCTCTTATCATCCACTGTGTCCGGATTGAATTGAAATTTGGAAAGTGATTGTTTTTGTGGAGAGGGGAAAACCAGAGTACCCAGAGAAAAACCTCTCAGAGAAGAGTAGAGAACCAACAACAAAGTCAACCCACATATGACACCGAGACCAGGAATTGAACCCAGGTCACATTGGTGAGAGGCAAGTGCTCTCACCACTGCGCCATCCCTGCTCCAGTGGTGAGAGCACTCACCTCCCACCAATTATAGACATTACATCAGGGTTGTCATGAGCAGTTTTATTAGTCCTATGGGTTGGGCCATAAAAAAAGATAAAGAATTGGGTAGATGGTCAATCCGATAAGGGTGGGAGACTGAGAGATAAAGGGACAACAAGGAGATTACAGGACACGAAATGGAATTTCTAATGAGACTGGGAGGAACAAAATATTTATCAAATATGTGTTGCTAATATCCAACTAATAACATGAAAATGGGGGATGAGGCACAGGGAATGTGCCATGCCCCACCCAACAAAACTGTGACACATTTCAGCGGAAACTGTTATAAATGTCAAGCTTATGTTCCTGGTTGCCACGACAATATTTTAAGACCAAACACTGAAAATATCCATACTGACCCTTTCTTGTCCCATTACTTCAGCAAGAGCAGGTGACAATACCATTAGCTTTCCAAACCCTGAAATTTATGCAGCTACATGTTATCTAACCAACCTGTTATTTCAGACCATGCTGGTTCAGTTATTTTGATCACAATAATAAGCAGTTCCAGAAAATACGCATACCCCTCCAGAAATTCCAATATTAAGCTCCATATTTTTCTTTAAAAACCCCACCCTTTCCTTGGAACTTCCACTGACCCTCTGTTAGGAAAGTATGAATATTTTCTCAAACTGCACAATCAGTGTCCAGGAAAGACAGCAAGCTAATGAATCAGGAATTTTAAGGAAGACTACTAATTGAATTGTTCATAACTTTTATCACACACCACAGTTAATTCAACTTCAGAAAATATCATGCCATTCTCTTAGATAAACAAAAGTGACAACGTTGAAGATGTGGATTATAATTTTCAAACAATTTTAGGGAATTTAGTGGTCAGTGAACAGAAATCAATAAATTGTACTGTTGAATGCATATGTCCAGTAATAATAATGTTATTACAAACAAGGTATCTGGACACTACCTCTGCACCATTATATACATGTATCATAAGTAATAAATTAATTATTATTACTTATTAATAATAAGTAATTATTAAGCTCTCTTGTCGCTCTGACTTTGAGTACTGGATACAGATGACAGAAAACAAAAGAACAAAAACATGCAACACAAACATGCTCTCTCTTGCCTTTCTTTTCTCCTGACTTGGGTTTCTTTGCAGATGATGGCTTTTTCTTTTCCTGAAATTTATATGTAATTATTATATTGTGTTGGTACATAATTATATATGTTGTGTCGCGTAGCACTATAAACACATACAAGTGATGGAACAGAGAATTAACTCTTCGCCGCGATTCACCATGTTAATCGTCCCCGACTTTCTCTGTCCGACCTCGTAGCTTAGTCGGCAGAGCAATGGTAGATCTAATCGGAGGTCATGGGTTTGATTCCCACCGAGGTCATAAGAATTTTTTCTTCGCCTCATGTGGTTCCCTGATACCCTTTACTAGGGCTAATGCCCAGTGGGTTTTTCATGGGTTTCTATTAGCACTTTAATTTACACTTCAGAGTTAATTCTCTGTTCCATCACTTGTATTATATTGTGTTATTGAGGAAATTATATCCATTCCACCTCCCCAGCCTTTCTCCCCCCCCTCCCCCCTCACAAAAGATTTCTTTGCTTTGCACCCGCCTACCCCTCTGGAACTTCCAATAATAATTATTTAGCTCCATGTGTTTCTTTTAAAACTTCTGCTTTTTCCACCCCCTCCCCCCTTGGAATTTCCATTAACCTTCTATGATAGAAGTATGAATTTTTTCTGGCACTGCACAATTTACAATTATTACTCATAATAACTATTTTTTGCCAGAAAATCAATAAAGCAAGTGGCTCTTTATGACAGGTATGGATCATACATCAAGTAACATTTGAACTCATAATCTCTTCTCAATTTATCTTTCTCACCACATTATCAATAGATGGGAGGTAGACTCACCACTGGTTTCTGTGTTGTTTGTCTTCTAGAACGTAGACCTTTTTCATTTTCATGAAGTTTTCGAGCTAGCTCAGCATCATCAACATCATCACTTCCCTTAAAAAGGAAAGAATGTTTTTATAGTGTGGAGTGATGACATGATACTCTGAGAGTACAGGAAATTAATTGAACAATACTACATGTAGCTTGCAAGGACCTTCACTCAAGAAGCTACAGTTGTTCTCAGCTTCCCGTCAAACAACTCCCATGCTTCCCTCTACTCTTCAAATATCCTGACTGTGTACATCCTAACTCAATATACGCATGCTAAGCATGAATCAATTCTTTAACATTTTTTAATATCAAGAAAAATTGTAAAAAGAAACCTTAATATTACCTTACTGTTTTCTTGTTTGGTTTTCTTAGGTACTGGTTCATCATCCTAAATAATTTAGAATAATTCAAAAGGATTTAATCCACTGTTATGAAAGCAATCAGTACAGTAAGTTGTAATTCCATTTTAACAAGGGAAAAGCAGCTAATCAAGTCACTCAATTTGGTGTTGAAAGTGGTTTCAACTTGGTAATTAACCTACTAGTAGAATTGATGGAGAGATTGGCCAGGTCAAGTTCCTTGGAATATCAATATCAATGTCTCAAAAATATAAATAGCTAAGTAGTCATAAACAGGAAAGTCTACAATGGATGTTTTAAATAAAACTACATTTTAAGGCAATTTTATTAAATGGATAAGTATCTCTGACCTCTGAGGAATCATCATCTCCTTGATCACTCTCCTCTTGTCCAACTCCATCCAGCACATCAGTCCCATTTTCTTGCTCGATATTATCCTCTGTTGGTTTTTCTAGGGTCTCTAGCATTTCCATTAACATCCTATCAATCTCCTTTTTCCTAGATAAGGGATAAACCATTACGCTTACAAAGTAAAGATCTGAAAAGGTTGCAATAAAGAGGGTGGAAAGACTTCCACACTAACCCAGTTCAATCAATCAATCAATCAATCAATCAATCAATCAATCAATCAATCAATCAACTTTATTTGCCGCTATGCATATGTAGAGCATTTTCACATGATGTCATGGCAGCCTTGTTGGTGTACCAAAACAAAGTTATATCGGAAGCCATATTGGTGTACCAGGCTAACATTCTGGAAATTAAACTCTATTTTTATGCAAATACTTTCTTTTGTTTCATTAAACCAATATGGCTGCTGGTCACGTGAGAGAAAATACCCTATATTATGTAGCAGGATGATCTCAGGAAGCATGTTAGAGTTTTGCTGTTACAAAAACAAATTAACAGCGTTTGAATCACAAAATGAATGTACATGTTGCAGGTAAAATTTGAATTCAGGTAAAATTTTTTAACCTAGGTTGATTCTCAAATCCCTTTGTTCCCTAAGCCTAATTGGGTTATTCCAGAAAAAATCCACACCTCCCGATGGATAGGCACATTTTTTAACCCCCAACCCCCTCCCTCCCGGATTTCTGGGAGAACTACAATGCAGGTCATAAGACTTTGGGTCACTTGACAAACTTGGGCAAAAAGTAGAAATTTCACTACGCACACTTCCACCCTTATAACAGAAACTAATGTTGTTCTTTTAATGCGTCCTTTAGAACTCCCTCCCCCCAGACAATGTTGAAATATTCCAGCCGTCGATGGACACATCTGCTTTTTCATGACTGCTAAAAATCAACATTGTAATGGTGGGCGGGGGGGCAGGACTTTTGTCCTGCATTGTAGAACCCCCTCTCGCCTGGATTTCCAAGGCCAAAGACCTCCTCTCCCACCTGGATTTCCATAAAAATTTATAAGCCATAAATTTAATCTCATTCAAAAGAATATATGCAAAACCACATCCAGAAGATTCTATTATTTAATTTTCAATGCTTTAGCAAATATAACTCAATAAAATGAGCTAAATACAAAAAAGCAAGTGTTTTTGGACTCGTAGCTGATTAAAAAAAGTCCTCCAACCAAATTAATATCAATAATAATATTAATATATAAAAGTGTAACATGTGAATGAACATCTGTTGTTTTTGTTCTCAACAACCGAGATTTAAATATGCATAATGTACCATTTACAGAACAGGACCTACACCGTACACTGTAGGACATAACTTGAAGTATATCAGGTAAGAAATATACAGACTGAAAGGTTTCTACTTTTTTCAGACTCAGGTGTAGCTCAACATTTACAGATTCCATAGCCTTTGACCCCCCCTCCCATGAGATTTTCCAGAAACCTATTTGTCGGGGGTGTTGACTTTTTCTGGAATAACCCATTATTCAAAATTAGGGTTCGGAGACAAAGAAAATTGATTTTCAACCTAGGTTAAAAAATTTTGACCTGAATTTAATTTTTAATTGCAACATATACTTAATATACGGAGCTGTACAGAAATTTTGCCAAAAGAGCACCTCTAATTTTCATTATGAAGAGCTATGAGAAAGAATCTTTTTTTCACTTATATCCCCAGCCTTTCTTAACTCTCCAACTCAATTTGACTCGGAAAACCATGGGCTACCTGGAATTTTGCCACAGTTTGCATTCCTTTTTTACAAATTGTACAGCTATACATTGTTTCACAAACCTTTTCATGTCAGGCGTCACTGTTACACAGCTTTTAAAACTCAAGGCTGGATGGTCAAACATGCCCATTCATCAAAAGTATCTCCTCAAAAGCCTTCACATATTTTGCATACTTTTAAGACCTATTTTGCATTCTTAGGTATAAAAAGGGCTTAACTTCATTCAAAATTTAAAAAAAATTTCTTGGGCAAACGGGTTACCAGTCCTTATCTTACTTGTTGACAATATCACAAAATTCTAACGGCTGAAGGAAACGTAGGATGCATCTTACAGCCTCAAGTGCTCTGTTGCAGCATTTTTTGGGAAAACATTTATCGTCAGTTAGTTACGTCAGTTTACAAGAAAATTAATCAGACCAAAGTGACTGATCAGTTGCAAGGTTTTCTTAAGTTCCCCTTACGTAAACCTCGTCATATTTTTACACCGAGGATGACCCCTTATTTCTGGACGGAGTTTACGAAGTTAACCCTTGCTCTACGGTCAATTAATCCCGTGACAAACAAATTTGTTCACTTTGATGGCTTAAACACCACTCAGCCAAGCACTGCACATGAAGAACTAGTTCTAACAACGTAAGCCTTACCTTTTGGCAAAACTTACTCCAAATTTGTCCTCCAACTGAGAGCGTACCATTCTTGAAGTCAATGTAGTAAGTTCGCCCTCTCTTAAAATGTCTGGAGAGGAAAATATGACCAATATGTTGCATGTGTTGGTTTTCTAGTTTGAGAACTCAACAAAAACCGGTTAAATGTTGTAAAAAATGACTGATTTACCTGCTATTGAGGACTGAAGTTCGACATCAGATGGTTCGCCCTCCATTCCCTCCATTGTGTTTGTTGTTGTGCCATGTGTATCGAGCCTGCATGCACACCAGACAAGTGTCCAGCAGTAATGAGTACGAGGGTAGGGTCGGTTGGCTGAGCTAGAGTCGGGGTGGAGTCGGGGTGGAGTTGGGGAGGGGATAGTCAAGTGGCGGTTTTAATGAGGTCTTTGATCCGTATTATCCATCTAAGCCTGTAAAAAAGAGAAATCGTCCTTTTAGATGTACAAACCGTGCAAGAAGGATTAACTCGTCTCCAGTGGGATCAAACGGTGAATCTTGCCGATGGTGTCAAAAGTAACACTTGACAACTTTAGAATGTGTACCACATCCTAAAGTTGTCGTGTGTCACTATCTTGCCTTTGTTCTCTGACTACTACACTATCTAAGCCTCTCGTTAGATCAGCAATAGATCCGGCGATCGGATAGACAGAAAACAAATTCTCCTGTTCGATATCCGATTTCTGATTTCTAATAATCACACCTTTGTCGTTGTTCGCGTCAATTCTCTACATTTGGCCTAGGGGGAGCCTCTGGAGCCTCTCCTTGCCGTGTCGATCACTCGTCACAAACAATTTCACTTCTACGTGCTGTGATTCGTTGCCGAAATTTTCCTAAAAATCTTTATCTATCAGTGTTCACGCGTCTGACTAACACCATCTGTCTAGACGTACAAGCTTTTGTTATCGTGAACTGGATCTTTGATCAGCTTCCAGTGGATATCAGCTGAATGAAGCCGCTTTAGATCAATGCATTAGTCAGTGTAACGAAACACCCAAGAAAATCAGATGCAAGAGTCCCGCGCAGGCTTTTCCTCCACGACTCGATTTTGTCCCTTAACCACTTCTTTTCCGGGCACCGCTGTTTGAACGGCCTCCACACAATATTGGGAAAATGTGTCTCCCAGACTTGTACCAATCCAGACTCTGACCGAGCAATTGTTCATAACATATGAAACAAACTGAAATTCATTTCAGCAGCTCAGTCTTTCTCAGTAACACAACCTTCAACGATCTTTAATGAATATACTCCTAAAACAACATAACTATACAACACCAACAGTGGGAAGTATTTTATTAATATTAAGAGGCATGCTGGCAAGCAAGTTGTGCTGCGTGCAGCTCAGGGCTCTCGGGCTCCATAAGAGTTGTTTTAGGAATCCAAGCAAGAATAGTCAGGGCTTCAGGCAGCCGGGCTCCATGGCAAAAAATTCAGGGCTCTGGGGCTCCCAAGCTACTGGGAGACCACAGTCCTTGATAGATATAGTTTATTTATTTAACTAATGACCGAAGCTGGCCGAAAAAAAACTTCAGAACAAGAGAAAAAATGCCAAAGCTGATAGTAATTTCTTAAATTGTTCAGACACAATTCGAAGACGGACTTATCTATATATCTAATCGTGTTCTGTTTATTTTTCTAACAAATGGAAGGAAGTAAAGAGTTGCAACAGTTATCACTTTAATGTATCTGTACATATATTTGATAACGCGCAATAATAAACATTCTCGGGAGTGGTTAGTACTGGGCATGATTGCTTCTTGCGTAAACTTCCGCCCTACTTGAAAACAGTCTCAAAAGATTTTACTTGATATGATTCCCGGGATATGATTGCATAATTGTTACAGAAATCTCGCCGAAGAATTGTAAAAATCCATTCAAAACATAAACAGCCCAACGTACACAGAGATATCGTTTGAATGTCTTTTGTGCAGTCAAACATGGGATGTTTGACTAGTACCGCAAATCTTCCTACATAATTTATTTATCCACGGTAACAGCCTTGAAAAAGTTCGACTGCCTATTTCTTGCGAAACCTTACACCTAATTATTAGAATTAAAGTTTGACAGGTGAAATGTTCTACCACGTAGTTTTCGAAAGTCACTGACAGTGACAAAGTTGCCACCTTATGAAACCCGCGAACACGCGTGTTAATCTTTTGTTGCGTGGGATCTCAAGAGTAAGAGTTCTCTTGTCACGTGACTGTGATTTCTATATTCTTTCGGTTCCACAAGCTCTGTTGCTAACAGCTTCAACGGGCAGGAAGATTTCTTTATACCTTATCACCTCTCGGCGATCTCGTGTTAGAAAAAACACTGCTAGAAGAAAAGGATCAGCAGTTGGTGAAGAGGAGTTTCAAGTGGAACCGGAAAATTAATCCCAATAGTTGTACGCAAAAAGCCCAATACCCGCACGCAGCGAATACAATTACGGGGTGGTCTCAAATACATTCTTATCTAAAAAACAGAGCTTGCTGTCCACTTAGTTAAGTTAATTTAAAGGATCTTTTCATTCCTAACACGAAATTCACATCTTCAAAGTGATATAGTCAATCAACAGGAGTAACCTGGGAGCAATGAAACGCAATTGCAACCTGATGAGGTTGCGGTTTTGCAAAATGTTCATTCGCCAGCAATATTCCAGGAGGAGATATTTCAAAGCAACCTTTTCTGAATATCTCTGGCTACCTTGTTTAACTCTTTGTTTTCGAACCAAACGGTAGGGAGTCGAATTAAGTGGCTTGGGTATAAGGTCTTACTTAATTACTTAAGGATGTGCTCGTCGTTTCGTTTAGCATATTGAGTAAAAAATTCTATTTAAATACTGAAGTACATACTTAACCTCAGAAACTAGTGACTTCAAGTTATCAGCCACAGATTAAGGGTCTTCCTTGCCCGATTCGTAACATCGTCAGTGGTTGTATTGTCAGACAGAATTGACTAAATTATTCTAATTTAACGGTGATGGTATCCCTATGATCTGGGTGTTGACTGGATGGTTAATCCGTAGCATTATCAACTGCGTTTCAGGTAAATCATGGAACAATGAGAGTAACAAACAAACCACCGAAATGAAAACAAGACAGTTAATAAAATGGAAAGGGAGGAACGTGCTTAGGGCAATCTGGTTAAGCACTGTGCAGTAGAGCATAGTAGGACTTATTGAGATTGAGGGCAAAAAGTCAAGCCAGAGTGGAATGGTCACTCTTAGCATTTCGGCGACGTATAAAGCCACCAACAGTTAGGGTAACAACAGCCCGTCCACAGAAAAGAGTGCTTGTAGCGTTTATTTGAGTTCTCACTATGCACACACCTCAGGATTTTGCCCATAAATTCGGAAGTCAGAATTACCTTACTGAACGTAGCAACCTAAAGAGGAAAAATGTTAATGTATGTACTTAATAGCTGTTCTTTTGAACTGATGACTTCAATGGTGACATTTCACACATGTACGCCAAAGATATGATCACATCCCATGATCGACGAAAAGACTCCAGGCGACAAAGGGTTAAGTAGCACCATTATAGGCGTACATGTCTAAAAGGGATAGTGGTAACTCCAACCACACACGTTTAGTCTTGACTTCAAGTGTTCTTCAGACGAGATTATCACCCCAAATTGTCTCCTTTCAGTGTCCCATCGCCTGTTTTTGCGTTCGTGGTTGGGTTTTACAACCGAGAAAACCGGGTAAAAGTCAGGACCGGCTAGAACAATCATACAACTATATCAGCTTTATTGTTTCGTTGTACGTCAGCAAGGGCAAGAAAGCGCATGACTCGATTTCAGGATCTGCTTTTCGATGCGATAACAATCGCTTTCGTTTGTTCGTTGTGTTCTTTTGAATACCACACACAGTACCTTTTGTCGGTCATAGAACCAATTTAAGACTGACAGGTTTTTCATTTGAATCACACAGCATTTAAAGTGTAGATTGAGAACTACGTACTGTTTGACTTACAAACTTCAGTGCATATTTTTAGCTTGGGGTTGTTCAATTGTCGAAGTTGATCTTACTAGCACAGCATCATTTTTTTTACCGCTCAAAATAGAATTCGCAGTCTTTGTCCTTCATGCACCTAATGACAGAGCAGAATCATACGGTTTCAGTGCAAAATTACCGCAGTCAGGATAACTCTTGTTTGAGTTTGTTCAAACCTAATACAGCTATGAAATTTCTCTAGAACTCTGCTTTAGGAATATAATCTCTGCATTGAACTACCCGTACTAGTCACAATTAATCAATGTCATGATTCCATCCAAAGATCAAGACTTAGAAATTAAGTCAGGACAACATTAACTTGAAATTTGCTTCTTGAAGGGGTATGGTTTAAGTTCCTTATCAACTGGCACAACCCATCACAAACATTTGACCTAAAGCCTTTGGCTATTTTAAAACGCAAGAAAACCCCGAAACGGTACCTGTTTATACTTTTTAAGGTAAATTACAAAACAGGGAATATATCTCGAATTCTACGCCTCAAAGAGCTGCTCATCTGCGCACCAAATTTGGTGCTTCGTTGAAGTTTATCAAAATTCAGGTAACAGGCGATGAATCCGTTAAGGAGTCGTTTCTGGCAGATCAAATACAAGTCACAGACAGATTGATTAAATGTTCTGTGGCTCGGCAGTGTTCGAACGCTTATCTGTGGAATTTGTCCGAAGTGCTTGACAAGTAAGAGGGGGGATTAACGAAAAGGCATCCAGCGACCCACGCCACTTCCAAACCGAAAACCTTCTTTCGAGTTCTTTTAAGAAACGTTCTAACATTTTCATATATAAACACCGCTCTAACATACCCACAAAAAGCTTAAAGTAAATAATAAATGATTGGGTTTGATAATTTTGACACTCTTTAATTACCTTCATAGATATCTTGGCTCAATTCGCATTGATCACGTAATGATATCCCGATCAAGAAGCCGAACAAACTTGACAGTTCACATCTGCCATGTCGGAAGTCTTCTACTCCAAAATTAACAATTTGTGTGCAGCTCGGAGATAACAGTGTAATGGTATCCCTCATTCCGAATATTTTAGGATAAAAAAGTTATCGTGTAAGCCCACACGGTCGCTTAAAAATTTTGGGTTTTAAGATCTCAAGCGCTAGCAAAACATGTAGGCGTGTCTTAATCGAAGCCGTTAGCTTCGATCCCAAAAGAAGCGACGTTTTGACGAGTTTCGATAAATCTCGCTCGAGAAAAGCAGATTCCTTGGAAACAACTTGGCATGCACCATAACACGCAAGCCAGAAGAATCAAAATGTGCTTGACAGGAGATTTATAACATCACAGCATTCCCTAGATATACCGCTAGATCAGTATCTGCTTCGAGTTCAGCTGGGGCATATCACTGTTTAAGATAAAAAATCCAAAATCTAAAATATGAATCATCTGTTTATAATACGAACGAGAAAATCATGATTTGGTGTAGAGAAGGCAGGCAACGTCGATGCAATCTGTACGATATCTGGCTTAATCGAGGTTTGGTTAATTACCTCGGAATACTTTCAGTGAACAGCGTACTTTCAAGAGCCGTTCAAGTACTGGCTAGCTGTTTGTTATCTTCTTTGAGCTGGTCTGGCGGCGTACGTCATTCGAGATAAAATAAACAAATCTGTTTTGGTTTATGAGTCGCTAACTACAACCAAGAAGAGTAACCTTGGCCAATCACGGGTGACATCCGTCTACATATTTTCACGATTCACAATGACTAGTTTCGCCGGAAATCGGAAACGCCCATGAATGTGTAAGCTTTCCTGACAAAACGCAAGCAATATAAGCTCATAAAATTTACACTGCTTCGTGTATTCTTAAACTATTTATTTGATGAGTAAACAAAAATTAATGTTATAAATAATATGGAAGCTGCGCTAAAATATCACGCAAATCCATTGCTGATTTCTTCTGTATATACAAATTTCAAGTGGGTGAAAAACGCTTTTAATAAAGCGGTTATGACTATTCTACCACATACTTATGTACAAATAAAATCGATATAGCACGGATTTTGCCAGCTAAGTACACCGATACGGTGAAGTTGTCTGAGACGAAATGATATTTATATGGCAATATCAAACGATTATTGTTCAGCCTATACACTGCTGTGAGAGAGATATGGGGATTTATTGTACGTTGTAATTAGCTGTTATTAGCGCGTATTATCCCGAAGGTCCATACGGGAAAAAGCTGTTTTCATAGCCGCATCAACAGAACTCGCGTTAATCTCTTCGCCTTAAAAAGTCGTTAATCACACCAAAAACTATGACATCTCGTGAAAACATTACAGGGATATTTACTCATTATGAAAGTTGTTACAGATGTTATAGCCTCGGTTAATCTGTCTTATGTTGTGTTGCAGTGTATTTTTAAAATGTCCCATAAACTCTAGTGTGGGATATAAAGGAAACAGATAAAAGACGCTGATGAAGTCTAATACCGCCATCTAAACCTAAATGAGGCAATCACATGAGGTGAAAACCCGAAAGTAGCCACAAAGGTTTAAGGGGTTGCTGCGCTCTTTGTCTGGCGGCTGCAAAACAGATTATCTGAGTTCCGACGAGTTTGGTATTAAATTAATTTTAGCGCTACCCTTCAGCGCATTTCTGCTTATCTTTTCAATGGTTGAAACTGTACAAATTAATTTTAATTACGCTTTCTTGAAGAGTTATGATCATAATTGTCGTGGAATAGTGCATTGGTTTCGGGTCCAAAGTGACGGGTTGTTAACTGCCACTTTCGGACATGATGTTCTCCCTTTCGTTTCTTGCTTTTTCCCAGTTTTTCTAGCTCTTCATCTCTTTTGAATTTTATCCTCCGGTTTTGAAACCAAACTTTGACCTGCGCCTCGGATAAATCGAGTTCTCTAGCGATTTTCTGTCTCTCTTCGCCGACAATGTAGTGATTTCCAACGAAGCGTTTTTCCAATCGCTTGAGTTGCTCAGCTGAGAAAGTTGTACGCGCCCGTTTCTTCTTAGGTGGATACAATCCAGAATCGTCGAAGTCTCCATAGTCAGGGCCATACGTAAAATAGTCTCCTTGTGAAGAAATAGAAAAACACATTAGTAACCCGGTTGTTTTAATTAATCGATTACTTGGAAATTACATCATCACGAATAGCAAACATCTGTGTGTGACTTTTTGAAAATAAAAGAGTGCCAGAAGACTACCGAGGTGACAAGCAATTTTTCAACTGACTGGCTTGTAAATCCTATGGAGATCGGAGAACGGATTTTTCATTGTGTTTGCGTTTACTTCAGTGTTAAGTGCTGCTTTTATCTCGACTCAGGAAACAAGTTGTTTACTTTCTCTTTCCGGTCAGGATCTGTTTAAGTTTTAGTTAATAGTCATGTGAGCTTTTTGGGGGGCGGAACGTGGCGACTTGGAATGCTCAAGAATTTTACCAGCTCTAATGCTGTATCTTTGCAAATAAACAAGTTTGTCTGTTAACTATTTTGTCTTGCTTCTGCTGCTTCTGTGATTGGCGCGAAGGATCACCGATTAACATGAATAACATTTTCAGTGATAAAAGCTGAAGTCAGTGAAGTTTGTAGAGAGAGGCAGACCTCTCAACCAATACAACACGGCGATGTATTTCTAGATGCTTCGTTACTTGCTTCATTTAAAAGTGGGCCGTGTTTTATGAAGGTCGTCTTGTTCCACGCATGTAACTAAGCCCTACGCATAGTTTGAAGAAAGACACCAGTTTGCGTTAAGAAACACAGAGGAAAGATTTCGTGTCAGATAAATTGATAAAACATGATCCCGAGCGGGCTCAATTTTCGATCACGATACCACACTTTCATGAAGCAAATCGAAGAATATTCCTGTCGTTTGTTTAATGATGTTTTTCGGTCACAAATGAAAAGATTTCAATTCGAACCCTATCTTGGTAACTCGCCAAATTTAAACAGCTGGTGTAGTGCCAAATGAAATACTCAATTAGTTCTTTTTACCCTCGGAGAAAAATTGTTGTTATCAACGCTGTAACATTCGCTGGTTTGACGCTAGTTTACATTTCCTCTGTCGCCTGTCGCCGACCGCCAAGCGACATATACATCAAATGCCTGAGTTTATTGGGGTTAAATGAAAGCATTAGCGATTCTAGCTTTGATCGAAAGATTGAGGCGGTTTTAATCAGTAAAGATTTGCGGATGGTTCGCGCCTCAAGTATGAAAGTGGTGCTTTCTTATTCGCGCGTGCCATTTCCAGCAGCTAATTTACACCATCCTTTGGCTCGCTTCTTCCAAGGGTGCGAAGTGAATGTAAATAAACACACAACTGGGGCTATGCAAATACACTAAGAAGTTTTAACAACACATAAATAAAACCACGACAACTATTAAGGAGCATTTCGAGTTCAAATGATTTGATAAGTCAACCTTGAAGGGTTTCAAATGAGACCAAGATGTCTCTTTTGTGAGCGTAGACATTCGACTGAAAACAGATTTGGTCATCGCGCGCGCGATTTGAGTCAAGTAGGAAAATATTTGCACGCTTTTTACCTGGATGAGGATGGCTGAGATACGGCAAATTCTGTCTCTGGTGCCACGACGACATCCATGGAAGCGGCAGACCTTGGTTGGCTGGGATATCGGACATATAACCTGGGTAATTCATCTCGTTGGTGTACATGACTTCTTGCAAAACTCTGGCAGATGGAACCACGGGATTCGGGCCGCTAACATGTGGCTGACACATAGAGAAAGGAGCCCGAGACGTGCTTGTATTAATCCCATAACCAGGTTCTTCAAAACAAGATGGTACTAGAGCAGGGATACTCACGCCGTGACTATTTTGTAACATTTTTTCCTGGACCAGTAGCCCAGTAGAATACTGAAAAGTTGCGCAGAAAATAGCGAATGGACAACTCTGTTTTGGAGAAAGTCCCCTCCACTAAGCTCCGATGCGGCGATAATTTTTGTCTGTTAGCTCCTTATCTTGACAATTCTGGGTCTGGAGTGCATTTCAAGCCGAGGGGGTGTTTTACTAAAAGGGCAAGCTTGTTATTGGTCGAGACGTTTCTTTACGTCCTGCATTGTGTCATCGTGATGGCCTGATGAGGGAAGAATAACTCGCTCCTCGAGACACACAGTTTCGCGGCTTGAAAACGTAATTAGTATGATCACATTTCGTCTCAGTTGGCGTGGAAAAACCTGAAAACCTACATAATTACAGTTAAGAGATAAGATAAGAGTAAGGTCTTTGTTTTTATTTGCGCTGAAATGTTTGCTTAAGGAGTCGAGATGTTAAGGTGCAAGGCAAACGTTTATGTTGCGGACTGGTGTACAGGGATGTGATTATTTCACATAGGGTGTGTTTACTTCGTTTCCGAAGCGTGCGTAGTTTTTTTTTTTAACACCATTGTTAGGTTCATGGCGTCCTAAATACTGCTAAACGTTTGTCACACGAGCGTTAAGACCACCAACTTCGAGAAAAGAGCTGGAATGCGAGCAAACGTCAAGCAGGATTCCGAGAATGCGATTACACAGACTCTTTAGTACGTTTTCGAGCACATTAGAGCCAGGGGGTTCCTCAGCGAATTATTCTCATTTTCTAGAGGGTCAACAAGCCATTTAGGGTAATTTAGCTAAGAAATCGGCTGAGAAGTGTTTTCGCACGGTTCAGTCAGAGTTCGTGATGTGCTCAATAATTGTGGCAGAGTTGTTTGTTCAATCCTTGTCGAAGCTCACAGAGTCGATGGTTATCAAACCGATTGTAGCAGCAAGTGTAGAGGCGCGGTGAAGTTCAGTTCAGCGCCTTGCTAAGAGGGTAGATCTTTCAACGAAGCGTGCGTTATGCCTTCCATCAATTGAGTTTCACCACAAGCGATTGTGTTTTGGCGGCTGCCGTTCCAACGTTTTAGGGGTTTTAGTCTGTTTCTGGTGATAAATTAAACAGCACCGCAAACGGAAGCCTCGAGATCAACGAAGGAAATGTCAGTTTTGTCTGTTGACTGGGTTAATACAAAGGCTCCAAGATTTTTACATAGATGGCAAGTTTCCAGCTTTTGAACTCAATCTCCAGCTCTTCAGCCCCACAAACAAAGTCTACAGCCTCCCTATAAATCCTCAAATTGCAATCAAACACGCGCGGTTGGCCACTTTAAAAATATACATCAAATATAGTTTGTTTTGAAATTTGGTGCTACAAATTAGTTCAAATTTGCAACCATTTTTTTTTAACTTTGAGACTTGTCACAAGTAAGTTTTACATTTTGCTGAAATTGTGCCATTAAATGACTTCAAAATGCGGTGAAAACTGGTCTCAGAGAACTCGGACCTCCCTAGTAGTTTTAGTGATTTTAAAATACACATGTTCTTTTAGCTAAGTGAGTTAAATTTGCGGAAGGCTAACCCTCGAGTGGTGCCGTATGTAATTTGAGTACAGTATACAACTGAACAGTCGCCAAAACGCTATACTAAGCCAAGGAATCTATTCAGTGTATAACAGCAAAACATCAACTATGCAGCTTCAAACATTTATAGTTCTTAACACTATTGACTGCCACGTGTAAATCAGTGTGGTGATTGTGTTATAGTTTCCATGACAACAGTGACCAAGTATATCTTTCATTGTTAGTCGGATTATTATATCATTCAAGCTCTCTCTCGATCTAGCTCGGCTCTCTTTGTCTTTGCCTCTCTCTCTTTCATTCTCGGTCTCCTCTTAATGGTTTCAGATCATAGGTATACACTTGCGCTTAGCATCCTGACAATATTGGTCTAAGCACCCTCTCGTGGTCAAACGTTATTCAAAGTGAAAGCCATCATGCATCCACTTGCGTCAGGGGTTTGCACTTGATGAGTCAACTGTTTTCTCGCCCTGCTCCAGATTAGCAATGCTTTGCATTTGCTCAGCATAAGCAAAACCAAAGGAACGTACTTTTCACCATCTCGTACAGCAGTACTGTATCTCATGAAAGTAGCGCTTGGTCAAATACACTTTTTATATAAGAACCTTTCTTATAAGAACGTTGAGGCTGAGATTAACCCAAATTTTAAGAACATGCTTAGAACATAACCAAAGTTGATAGTCAGTTAAGAACATCTTTATTTTGCTCATTTATTTTTTAGTAGTATACTATGTACACATGAGCTTTTCTGCGTTTTTCACTGCAAAATCTGGTGACTTTATGTCGCGTTGTGAACTTCTATGTTCAATGCTTTTTGTACGGCTAAATCTACCAGCAGTTGCGGGTTGTCGCGACATCGTATTTATACCACTATGATGTAAGTTAAGAACACCTTAACAACGTTTCAGGCTCAAATCGCGAAAAAAAATAAATGAGAAGAACGGCGAGCCGCAGCTCCAAAATTAGAAGCTATTAGACGTTCTTATAAAAAAAAAGAGTGTAGTTACACCATGGGGCCTTTTTTTACTTCTGGAAACACAAAATGCTGAAAAAGAGGGAATCTAGCGCGCTAGCCTCGCACCCTCGTGAGACGCGTGGAGTTTCTCTCAGTTTCCATTTCCATTTCACTTATGTTTTCTTTCATATGCATTATTCACTTACATATCTTTCACGGGAACATATGAACCCAAAACTGACCATCTCCCAACCTCAGCGGCGTCATAGCTCAGTTGGTAGAGCATCGCACCGGAATCGCGAGGTCACGGGTTCAATCCCTGTTGAAGTCCTGGATTTTTTTAGGCTTCTTTACACAGTTGTAAAAATTGCGATCACAACTGCGACGATCATTCTTCATTTGAGTTTCCATTTCTTCGCTTTTTTCGAAGGTCATATATATATACTCTGGGCGGCGGTTGGTTTCCCAGCGCAGGAGAACCAAGTGCTCGCAGGGTAAAGTTCGTACATAGAACAGTGTAAAGCACTAGCACTGGAAGCCCGCGACCGTTATGAGGGTTATGAGGTCCACTTACTTACTGCCTATTGTTAAACGAAAACAAAATCGTGCGTAGGAAAAGAATTAAGAACCCGAAAAGAAACCCACTGACAGTGGCGCGCGTATTAAGACTTTGCAAACTCAGTTCTCGTTCATATTCAGACAAAAAAAAAACATATAATAATAATAATAATAATAATAATAATAATAATAATAATAATAATAATAATAATGTTGTTCACCGGCTTAGGTCGGTTCGTACAGTGTTTCCCCATACGGACCTCCCAACCGGTGAATGACATATACCAAGAGCCATAATGGGACTGCATATACATATGTCACCCTTATTTGGTAAATTGGTGACACATATTCTCAGAGAGGGACTAAACACCAGTATGATCTAGGCTCGTGCTAGTCTTGTGCATTCAAGACCGTGTGCACAAGGTCACGGAAACATGTGTGGGAGGTACTTGCTGGTTGTTTTCTGCTTTTTCTTTTGCAGCATTGCTGCGAAGGTTAGAGCAGATTTGCCAGGTTATTGTGGAACGGATGGCTATGCTTACACTCCGCTACGGGAGGCTGCACAAGGGCAATATACGCTGAAACAAGTTCATGTTGTTATCAGGTAAGTTTACACAGACAAGGACAAGGAAGATGCACAATAAATAAATTATTGTCTCCTTCATGGAAAGAGCTTTGTGCAGCATTCAGCTCTCGGGGTGGTATACTGACAATCAAAATAGGTTTTTAATGTGATCGAATAGGCTAGGACATCAATATTGTGCAATGGCTCAGGGACCGGTTCACTCAGGGGTGCTACACTCCCCACCCCTTGGGGGCAAGAAGGTGGGAAAAAAAAATTGGCAAGATTTCTGAACAGCCCCATACATCAATAATACTTATGTAAGAACTTATATAATTGAGTTGTGTTTTCTTAAAATATTTTGTAAAACCGTTTGTGATGCAGTTTGATTTTCATTTATGTTATTTATAAATTCTGAACAATACACACTTAGTGTATGCATACCTGTCAACTCTCCCGGTTTTACTGGGAGTCTCCAAGTTTTTCATCAAATCTCCCGGTCTCCAGGTTAGAGCACCAAATCTCCCGGGAAAATCCGCGGCTTCTTTCGAATTCTTTTTTTTCATTAATTTCGTTGTTTTCAAGATGTCACATCGGGAACATTCGGAAAGCCTTCAGGTGATTCTCGGAGAGTATTCGGACATTGTCGTAAAACGCATTCTTACAACGCGAGGATTTCGAGACGTCTCCAGATTTTGGAACTCCGGGGGTTGACAGGTATGTGTATGGTCTTGAGGGAAACAGTTAGTTTTGTTTTCTGGAGAGTCCTGATGTTTCCCGCGACAAAGTCGAGGGAAAACATCAGGACTTGGGGCAAAAATTTGAACCACAACATATATTTAGACTTTAAACAATCATAAAGCAAAACAAACAAAGATGGCACAATTCCTTTATTCACAATCGTCAATCCTGCTGAATGAATAAGCATGTGAGCATGTGCTGAGGATCACACCATTTTTAATTTAGTCATGCACTGATCACGTGCTGTTGTGTTCGGCGCGCGGGCAACAACTGCATAATTGTATACTGGTCGGGATACATTTGAATTTGATCAGCGGCACATGACCAAGAATCAACCAATCACAGTGCTCATTTTGTTGAGTGAAAGTCTAGGTATATAACAATAGTTTATAATCATTGAGGGTAATAATATTATTGAGGGTGGAACTGGGATATGGTTTAGTCCCAGACACTGACATGAGCAATATTTTTGAAATTATTTAGTTTATGTCATGGCAAATTTTGCAAGTGTTTTTGAATGGTTGCATGAATAATTTACAAACCCAAGTAATAAAGGTACAATTCTTGAAGCCTGCAATATGTATCTCAGTGTTTTTATTTCTTAAATATTTGTAGACATGGTGACAGGACCAGAGCTGGGGCCGCACCTTGCTGGGATAATGACACTGCCGAATGGGACTGTCTGTTATCTTCAGCTTCCATTCCTGTCATCAAACACGACATCCATGATATATATGTCAGCAGGGTGTACAGAGATGGTATATAATACTGTTACTCCCGTGATGGCATATGTATTTTGCTGCTGACTTTGAGAGACTTTTTCCAATTACAGATACAAATTAACCTTTTTGGTAATTTTTCAGTATACATGGCTGGCCGTAATGACATAAAGGGTGACTGTGGCTTAGGTCATCTTACTTTTAAGGGATACAAACAGCAAATCGTTAATGGTGAGAACTTGCGCAAGGCATATGTAGACACCGGCTTTCTTTCTTCCAACTATAATGTCCATGAGGATTTTTTCCGGACTGATGGTAAGTTATGCTCTTTTTATAGAATGCAATTTGCTCTCAATCATGCACTTCTTCTAGCAATCAGTTAGGCCAATAACATATCCTGACCCGCCGCCTTTCAAAGATAGGTATGGTCAGTGGAATATGCCAAGGAACGTGACTCAATCATTGAAAATTACTCTTTTTTGTATTACCAGTACTTGTGATGGTACCTAAATTAAGGATATTTCAAACTCTTTAATTTGTCCCTTCTCTGTTATCTATCTTTGTCAACCTACTTCTTTTCTGATCTCCTTTCCATGTTTTTTAATTGTGAACAGCTTACAAAACTAGGAGAAACCGTTTTGTGTTTACTGCCAGTCTAAGGGTGTGTCATTTACTAGTGAAAATAAAGTTTTTAGCTTTTACAATGGCCTAAAATTTGTTTTTGTCATTTTTCTCGTAATCGATCATTCAAAGACATGTCAAGAACCAGACAGGTAGGGTTTTTGAATTATATTGTATACCTTGGCCAAGATTTTCCTTTTGCTGAAGTAATCAAATTACTAACTGTACTTTGTATTCTTTAATATAAGTAAGTAATTGCAACCATATAGTTAATATGTGGCAGTAACTGATTAATAATGAATCAGTTCTTTGTACACACATTATAATTATTATAATGCATTGTACAAAAAACTGAGTACATTTTAATGTTACAAGCAATTAAAGGCACCACTCTTTACTCTGAAAGTATTTTATTTGCAATTATATTTATTTGTTACTAACACTTGTTACCGAATTTCTTAAGACTTAAACTTAATAACATTTTTGCATTTTGAACTCTGCAGTCTGCTCAAGCTCTTGGATTAGCACTGTTTCCTCCATCAGCTCCTTCTCCAGGCAAAGCCCAAATTATTGATCTTCATGTCATGGATAAAGATTATGATGACATTGAACCAAATCCTCGGTATGGCGTGCTATACGTACATAATGAATTCATGCTATGTCTAGATGAAGGATGATTCTTTATTATGCCCTTGTTTAACTATGTTTTTGTTTCTTTTTGATCAGTGCTAAAAACACCTCCAAACCCATCTTGCCAAACCCAGCACAAATGGCTCTTGGTTAAAATCAGTTAGAATAAATCTGTTTTTTACATGTGACACATTGAATTGCCAACCTGACAGAAGCCTGACTTTATAAAATTCAGGTTCTTTTTTACAGACTTTGCCCAAAGTTGGATCAGTATGAGAGGGAATTTTTTGCAAGTGAGAAGTGGAAACAGCATTACAGTGAAGAAACAGCACCTCTGTTAGCTGAAGTTCAGCAAGCACTTGGTTTGAAATACAATTTGTGTAAGTCACTGCAATCCTGCAGTGCTTTGGTTCCAAAAAATATCCATACCACCCCTCCTATGGAAGGTGTTTTTGTTTGCACCCCCTCCCCACCCCTCCAGAAATTCCAATTTAGCTCCATTCCCTTCTACCCCTTGGAATTTCCCTTGACTCTCTGACGGATCATGCTTTTTGTGTTGTTTTTGATGTCATTGGTTTTGAAAGTTGATTTGCTTTTGACCTTTAGTTTACATAACAGGAGGCTGAGGAGACCTTTTAAATCATGCCCAAGCGAAAACAACTGAGTGCTTCTGACCAGAGTTGCACAGAGAAAAGAAAACAAATTGTTTTTTAAAAAAGGAAACAAAAATGTACCCTTTCTCTCGACTCATTTCTTGACAAAAGTTAGAGGACTGCAAACCATGGGACTGAGCTCTGCTGGTTGCTGTTTTCTCATTTGCATTTTTATTGACTGGATTTTTTACATGACTGAGGTCAAATTTGGCAAAAATGGCCCTAAAATCAATATAAATCTGAGGACAAGTGTCTTTGAGTTACTGTTAATCTTCAGTCCCTTCATTTCATTTAGCTATCCCTCATCTCCCTCCACTTTCATTTCGCTTTATCTCTGAGATGTTTGTGGTGATGGGTGACATTTTCATCCATACTCCAACAAAAATAGTGATCAGCACAATGTGCTGAACTTTAATAAATTACCAAACAAATTTTTACGTTGAAGATTTCAAACTTCCAGTGGTACCGATAAAAAAATACAAATGCTCATTCAATCATACCTGGGTTTTAAAAGAAGTTTATTATTGATTATTTGTAACTGATTGTGTTTTTCTTTCATGGCATCAGCTTCTGAAGGATTGATTCACATAGCTGATTGCTTGCTTACTCATATATGCCATGACTTTCCAATCCCACCTGCTGTCACTCAAGACTTGATAGACCGTATAACTAGCGAGGTGGAGTTTATGTGGTATTCCACATACAGTTACCCTTCAATCCAAGAGAACTCAAAAGTTGGCATTGGTTTTCTGATTGCCGAGATGTGGCAGGTGAGGTGTGCACGGGGAGGTGTGAATCCCATTTCTCTCGCCTGTCACTATGGTTGATTCCACAGAAGCAAAATCATTAGATCCATAATTGTGATGATTTCTGTCAAGAAGTCGAAGTCTGTAGGACTTGACACAGTTTGTTAACAAAAGATAAACTTGATGCCTGTGTGAATTTTTATGCCCTGCCACACAAAAGAGTTTGAGAAGTGTCAGGGCTAGATTTTTGGCACAGAGGAAACTCAATCTGCAGTCATCAAAGGTCGGAACTGCTAGGGGCTCTGGGGATGTGCCCCCACAGAAAATTTTGAAGTCTAGGTGTTTTTTTCAAAACGCTATTTTTATTTTATTTTATAACAGTCCATAACTAAAGGTATTTCTTCAGAAATATCAATCTCGTTCAAATGCAAGACGAGGCAAGTGCCTTCTCTTGCCTCATGCTAGCTATGGCCCTGAGTGTGATCTTTGAAGTGTCAGCTACCGAACAGTACTTTTCCGTAGTGCTGTTTGTTAAGCTATACTTATTTTTCTGTGGATATGCAGAAGGCTTTGAGCAGGTCTTTCTTCCAGTTAGATTTATGACTCGTTGCGCATATGGTTCGTCAGTTCCATTCTAGTCTTCCCCACTGCTTTGTTATTTTATTGTTATTATGTTTCATGTAATTGCAGTGAAAATGGAATAATTTTTTTATCAGAGTGCAACACTCAGTTGAAAGTTATAAGTTTTAGTGTCACCTTTCCCCTTGGAGGTGTTTACATAAAAAGTGCGCAAGATGTCTTCGAAGGAGAACGTTCTCTTGCCAGAAAATTACCTCTTATAATTTTTTACTTAATTAAAGTCGAGCATACTTTCTGTTGGTATTTTGCAGGCAATGCAAGAAGTTATAACAGGAGAAAGAGGTGAAAAGTTTTATCTTTATTCTGGACATGACAACACAGGTACGAACGACATAAAGATGTGAATCAAACCTTAACAAACCTTAAAGGCAAGATGTACAGTCTCCAGAAATTATTCTCAAATGAAGAATGATCATGGCAGTTGTGATCGCAATTTTTACAATTGCACTGAAAGAAGCCTGAAAAAAATTCAGGACTTCAACGGGGCTTGAACCCGTGACTTCGATTCCGGTGCGATGCTCTACCAACTTAGGTTTGAAGCCACTGACGTTGGGAGCTGGTCAATTTTGGGTTCATAGGTTCCCGTGAAAGATATGTAAGTGAATAATGCATATAAAAGAAATCATATGTGAACTGCGGATATGAAATCAAATGAAGAATGATCATGATGCAAGTGGTGGAACAGAGAATTAACTCTGAAGTGTAAATTAAAGTGCTAAGATAAACCCATGAAAAACCCACTGGGCGTTAGCCCTAGTAAAGGGTATCAGGGAACCACACGAGGCAAAGAAAAAATTCTTATGACCTCGGTGGGAATCGAACCCACGACCTCCGGATAAGATCTACCGTTGCTCTGCCGACTAAGTTACGAGGTCGGACAGAGAAAGTCAGGCACGATTAAGGTGGTGAATCGCATATATAATGATCATGATGGTTTCTTTACGCAATTAAAAAAATTGCGATCACAACTGCGATGATCATTCTTCATTTGATTTCATATCCGCAGTTCACATATGATTTCTTTCATATGCATTATTCAGAAATTATTCTCTCAGTAAATGGAACCTGTCAGACCTTTAAGAGTGACCGGTGTTGAATTTCCACTTATAGTAGTGAACACTGCTCTGTTAAACATAAATATAATGAAAAAAACAGGAAGAAAAAAGAAAAAAATATGCTTTGTCGGAACATGGCTACTAAACCAACCATACGATTGCATGGAAATTATCACCACTGACAGTCGGTACCATGAAAGACTTTGCCTTGGCACTTCAACTACGCCCACACTCCTTTGAACCGTGACGATGGCGACCTATTTAAAAGGTCCTTAGTGAGCTTATAAAAGGATCCTTTTTGCAACATTAGACCACCCCTTATGAAGACTCTAGGCAGGAGTGTCGAAACGTTATAACAAAGTAACAAACTGAGGTCTTGACTGTTTAACAAATTCTTCTCATCAGCGCTATAGAAAACGTTTTGGGATCAGTATGGAGAATATCATACTGATATTATCTACTGATATTAGGATTGAAGGGTTATAATGAGTCTCAATTCCTTTATGTTTTCAGGTTGATCTTAGATTAGACAGTGAACTCCATAAATCTAAACTAATTTACTACTACCTGTCTCCAAGTTCCCGGGCTCTTTTAGCAATTTTGATAAACCCAAAGTTGTCTTTGCAGCAATTTTCTTTCGAAGTACCACGCGGTTGTCTACGGCCATCGATGGCGAGAAGAAAGTGATTTGCTAACTTCTCCAAGTTTGGTCATTGTGTATTGGAAAAATCGCTATCAAATAGTGTACTAGTTTCTCCTCCTTCCAATAAATAACTAGAAATGTACCTCCATACAGGCCGCTGGTGACTGTGGAAAAGTAATTTAAATTCAAACAAACTTATAGCAAGAACTAGCGCGACCGTGGATGGAACGATTGAGTTTCCTCCGAGATCTGCTCTTGTTGAGTTGGTTTAAAACATGGATTCATTTTAACCCGTCTCACTCCCAACAGTGACCGGTAACTAAATTCGTTTGTCAGGTCGTTTGTCAGGCCAGAGACAAGTTTTGGCCGGACAAGAGAACAGACTGGTCAGAAATCCCCGGTCAGAGTGTCCGACCAGGCTAAGCTTTCGCCGGTCAAAACCTAAAATTTACCGGACATTTGTCCGATGACCGACTGTTATTTGCAGGCTTGCTTCTTGACCATGAAACATCAGGTTATGGCCAACTGCAAACAACATGAATATGCGTAACGGGAACATATGTTTGTGTTGATCCAGTTACAAGCCGATGTAAGGATGCACGTAGAGTTGAAGTACACATGTGAATTTGCAAAGTTTAATTATCTGATTCCATGGTGAAATAGGGGTATAGAGTAATATGGACGGAGGGTTGGTTTAACTGGTCAATTATTTGGTCCTTGGTTAAGATCCCACAGTAATTAAAATGTTGTATGGAAGTGTAACCTGGGAAGAGTAGTTAATATTGAAGCTTCACCATTGATTGTTTTGTCTCTTCAGTGATGCCTCTACTTCAGGCCTTCAATGCCAGTGACGGCAAGTGGTCTCCCTATGCCTCCATGGTTCAGCTTGAGCTACTCGAGGCCACCAACGCTACCAACACTGATTACGCCGTGAGACTGCTGTACAATGGGCAGGAACGTCGCATCCCTTACTGCAGCAGCTTACCATGCCCGCTAGCTCAGTTCAGTGAATACATCCAGGAAATTACTTCTCAAGACCCTGCTACAGACTGCAAGGTCACCAATCCGGGCATCATGATGGGGCCACGCCCACCACTTGTTGGCAGAGCACGTGTTTTGTACTAAGGCGAGACACACCCTCACACGGGGTGAAGGCACAACCGCTTGCACCCTTATTTATCACTCCAGTCCAGCAAACCGAATTTATCGAACGGATTTAGGCTTACAGAAATTGTCATCTTTCACAAATAGAGATCGATTTGCGATGAATCGAAAAAGCTATAAAAGTTAAAAATGTTAGAAAAATATCGGAATTGCTCTTTTGCTGGTCAGTGAACGTTTTCCATGTACTTAGCACCATTTGATGTACTGTAATGGCTTTCTAATAAGGTGACGACACGATTGATTTTTCGCTAGACAGTTGTCAGTTTTCGCATTTAGGTTTACCAATCATTTATGCACAAATAAACAAATTTACACGTGGGCTGTTACAATGATGTCAATGATCGAAGAAACAAACATAAGCAGGGAAGTAAAGAGACAGAAGACTCAAAAATTGAACGGCGAAATGGCAGCAAACAAAGTAACAAGCTTACCCTGTAGAAATGATTCAGGGAACGCGCAGGGAGAGGGGCCGGGGGGGGCAGGCCCCCCTTCTCCTCCCCCCTTCTCTTTTTGTGTAAAAATAATAAATTAAGTTAAATGCATTTCCAAAAATCAGGCATGTTGGTAGCCCTAAAATTCCTAAAAAGCCCTAAATATTTTCACTTGCCCTAAAAAACCCTACTTTTCAGCTCTTTTTCGATTTTCCCCCCAAAATCCCTACTTTTTTCCTTTCTATGATGGTTGAGTGCGACTGATGTCATTGAAAATACTTGGCGTGGACTCTACATTTGCCTTACCTGGTGAAACTGCAAGTTTCTTTGTGCTGGGGTTGTCCGGTGGGGAATTATGAAGCATGGAAGGATCCATGCTAAGCATTTTCAAGACGCGATGTGCATGATCCCTTTCCTGTCTAAGTCATTAATGCTATAAACCAGTATTTCATTTGAGTAAGCGATCTTTCTGTTTGGATAAGGGAAGTTGAATTCTTCATTCTTTCCTAAATAAAAGCCCTAAAATAGCCCTACTTTTTAACCATTTATCCCTAAAAATCCCTACTTCTCAGGGAAAAAATTCCTAATTTCCCCCCTAAACATTGTCGCAAGGCGGCCAACATGCCTGAAAAATGAAAAGTACATTCACTGAATAATAGTGGTCGGCTAAATCTGGCGGACCTCGCGGGAAAACATCCAATCTCCTCCCCTCAGTTGAAGAGGCGAGAGCGGGCCCCGTGATTTACACATGTGATCCTTTCAATGAGGTTCAACAGCAGTCATGTTGAACAACTTGGCAGGAAGTCTCTGAAGTGTGTACAGTTGTAGTTTAGTCGCGCAGACTCGGACTCTTGATTTCCTTGCATAACCAGCGCTACAGCAAGACAAGGCGCTTGTTCAATATGCGTCATTCGGCATTTCATCCAAAGAACCGAAACCTATATACCCCTTGTACTCCATAGCTTTCATCGGATGATTACCTGGCTTTGGATTTTATCCACAAACTCGAAAACTAGAACAACGTTGCCATATAATGCAGCACGACGTAGTAACTCGCTTCAAAATGACTCAGTGGTTTTGTTTTGTTTTGATTTTTGAACAGTTACAGAATCATAGAAGTTGTGAAATTTAACCTGGAAACTGAATTACAGTCTTACCTACTCATGTGCGCGATCCGTTAGAAACCGACGAATTTGGTTCTTCCTTCAGTTCTCAGTGTGTTTATGCCCTGTGTAATGAGCTCATCTTTTCCCCGTGGAGAAAAATTCATGAGATTTACAGCCATACGGTGTGTGTGATGCCAAATTTTACGGAAAGAAAGGCGATCCTGGTAATATAATTCTGGTTGATGAAAAGGTCGCGACACGTCGTTTCATTTCACTCATTACAAAGAGGTTATCGTTGCCGCATATAGCGGGTTGTTTAGTGAAGATTGTTATGTGATGTATCTTGTCAGGAGGTGAGTGCGAATGTAATAATTTCTAGAGCCATTTCGTAAGAATCTGTCTCTTTTATTACAGAGGTAAATGTAAAATAATTATAAAGGGGAGTGCGTTAGAGACCCCATAAACAGTCACCAAACGAAATTCAAGACAAGTTCCCCCTTACTGTGGCGGTGAATTTCCGAGGACTTATGATTGTGTTATGTTGGTTTTACTATTTTGAAATTGGAATTCAGTAACAGAATATAGTTTTAATAGTGTTGTGTGGTCATTATTTCAACAAAAACGGCAAGATGTGACTCGTGAAACACAACACTGAAGATAAGCTGCCAACAAGAACTTCCATGAGCAAACTGCCCAGTCTTTTACCCCTCGCAGTTTTCACACAGCTAGGCGAAATAGGACAACGTCAGACAAGATCATCTGAAAATTGCGAGAATGGAACCAGCTTGATATTCTTAAGAATTTTGTCTTGAGATTTGTACAACCTAAAGTCGGCGCTAATATAGTTCTTGTATCTTTGGAGTAAAAAGACTAGAGAGTGCGCGAGAGGGCCAAAATGTCTATAAATCAGGAAGCTGTCAATTTTAATCTATGAACATACCTAGAAATAAAAACGCAGGCAAATTAGCTAGTGACACGATTTCCTCGTCACTGGGTAGGGTTGCATATACTGAATGGAGAAATACTTCAGAGAATGGAATGTCTGTATGTCTTAGAATTTACTGAGTGCACTCTAGCACAGCCATTGCATTGCATCACTACTAAATACTTCAAGGTTTGGCAAATTTTTTAAGATTCCAGTCGATCCCGGCCGCAGATGGAATGCGAGGATTTTGTTCCTGAGCTTTATTTTTGAAGTTGTATCTTTGTTGATGGATGATGTCCGTGAATGTAGGACTCATGCCAATGCCATTCCACCCTTCACGCGTTTAACTCGAGTCACTGAAACTCGTGTTTTTTTTTTTTATTAATGAAACAACAACCATTCCTCTTGGTCCAGTATTTCTTATTATGAGAAACCATTGTTCACGCCTATTTGAGGTGTCTTTGGAATTTTTTCCCTCAAAGAAATGCAAAGAATGATCATGGCGAGGTTTGGTTAACGGGGTTAGCAGAAGGTCGTTGGATGGTTTTTTGCTGAGCAGCTAGGGTAGGAGAGTGTCCTAATGAAAAATTAGTGGACGGTATTTTATAAATGTATCGCGATATCTTTTAGAGAAAATTTAATTAGTGTAATGAGATCGTTTGCAAGATAACTCATCGCAACGTATTAACCATGCGATAAATTTGTTCTGGCACGTCTTCAGGTCAGTACATTTAACATAACATTGATACGATTCAGTTAAAAGGAACCCTGTCGCCTGCACTGTCGCCGTATTGCACTGTCGATACTGTCTTTCACTGTACTCAGTAGCGCACTGTTTCTCCACGCTAACGGCAGCAAATAACACAGTCTCCGTTCTGATGGATTTGCTTTGCTAGATTTTCTAGATCAAGCAAACCAGTTCAGTGTTTTATTTTCTTTTTCTTTTTTACGGGGTTCCTGGAGAATACCGGACGAGTGGATCTTAGGGAAACGTTTCGACAAATCCGATGCTTCCATTGACGCCAGCTAAAATTTCAGGCTGGAAGTTCCTAAAAATTTCCGGGTCAAATGGAAAGGCTTTTTTAACCCGGAAAGGAAAGTTGGTTTTTATTTCCGAAAATAGCGCAGTCGAACGGTACCTGTTCTTGTGCTGTTTTTATCTCGGTACACCATTCCGGTGCCTATATCACAAGGTGTGAACAACGCATTTTACAGCTTCAGCGGAGCCCACGTTTCTCGAAGCTGACCAAAATAATGAGGCTTTTGCGGGGATCGAGGTAAGGATCTTAGTGGTCTCAAAAATCGTCCCTGAGTCTATCCAGAGTATAGTGACTATATACGTCAACGTCGTTTCTCTCTCAAGGTCTTTACGCAGAGTTTTTTTTATACCGAACGGTGGCTGCATTTGCACACTGTTTGCAGTTTTATTTCCTATTTTCTGCGTCAAAATCGAGTAAGTTATGCGTCACTTTTTCATAAGCCGGGCTGTCGCCATAAATCATCCATTTGTTGCCTGATTTTTATTTAGATTTCTTGATGTCTTGATATTGTACCTTCTCTTTTGGATGAAATGTAGCAGGGGTATATTTTATAAGTTGATTTCCTTCAAAAGTAGTCTATAAGAGATGCTGCCTGTTAAACAAGAGTATATTGAGCCAGTGCAACGCAACTAACAAAGTAAACGAAGGACTTGGAAAACGCGATGTGTAAAGGTTTGTCTCCTAATTTGCAAGTTGCATTAGCGTCAGACTTGCCTGATATGTCAAGTTCTTTTTTGTAAACATGACCTAAAAATGATTCCACCAAGCGAGCGTGTCTTGGTCACTAATTTGTGGTAAAAGCTTTATGTGAATAGTCCGCAATTTGTCTACTTTGCCGTTTATTTAGATAATGATGATTCAGCAACGTCTGCCAGTATTTTGACTTTCGGTAAGTGTTAGAATTTGCTTCATGTTCATTTTTTGGGTTGCGTGCGATACGGTGAAGATGATAAATCTAATAGCAATGAACTTGTCACCTTCTAACAATAAAAAAACGTTCAAAGAGAATCTCGATTAATTACAGTATTTTCACATGCTTGACCATATCTGTATCCGGTCTTATTACAACAATGCAACCACTGGATCCGGTCGGAAAACGTTCGCGCCTATGTGGCTGAAGGTAGTTATAAAATACATTGTACTTTAATGCATCACAGATGAATGGATTCGCTCAGCCGTGCCTTCCGTTAGCTTTACGTGTTCGAGGCAATCTTTATTTATTGTTGTTGTAGACACTTGTCATGCCGGAAGAAAATGAAACAAGTGTTTTTCTGATCCGTCGATATCAAGGATAAAGATTGTAAGCCGTTTGATCTTCCCTTTTCATTTGAATTTGGTGACGGCTGGTTGTACCTGTCAGCCATTTTCTTCCAACAGATCAACTTCAGTCACAAAAAATGATTTCACGTTAAGCATCTTTGAGTAAATCCCTGTATTAACCATTTTCTACTGAAATGTCGCCCTGGGATTTTCAACTAGATTCGCATCATTAGTGATATTTCGCGTTAGTGTTTTCGTTTTTATGTTTGCGCTTCCGATACTGCTGGTTTACTGAGCCATTTACTTTTCGCGTAATTGTTGATGAAGACAAATTAATAAACGGCTCCTGAGAATGTTTTGTCTTATTTTTGACAAGTGCTGTACACCACGTGTTTCTCTTAGCATGGCGTTTCTCACGACTCCGTTACTCACATTGGTCGACTTGACAGCTATTATTTAGTCCGTATAACAAACAACGCGCTCGAGTTACGGGATGAAAACAGTTTCCAGTCAACAAAGCTCCTTGTTTCAAGACGTCTCCTTCAAATGCAAAACCCTTCAACAATGGGCGGATTACATCTTGTCCTCGGCTAATTGCGCCTTACTCTCATTGTTGATTTACGCTATTAGTTAAAATGACTAGTACAAAAGAGCAGGACCTGGCGACAAGGTCACTTCAAACAAAGTTGTCTTTGTTTTTGCTAAGTGGTTGATGTTCATCATAGGCGCGCAGACTCAAAATTAATTGAAACCTCCAGTGTCATGACCTGGGGTCTAAAGCGGCTTAGCCAAACAAATGACTGGAATCATACGCTCTTCTCAGTTGAGTCTACAGCTCGGAAAGCTATACCTTTTTTGGCTCCAAACACGCGGAGTAAAGCTTCAAATGTACAATCATTGTTGTTCTCGTGCGCTTGAGATTTTGTTTCTTCTTGTTGCGTTTTACGTCGCCTAGCAACAAGCCCAAGACTCATTCTATTGCCCAGCCCGACGTGCCGTACCAAACGAATTTCTGTTACAGCCAGATCGGATCGAATTTCTTCCATTTTGAAAGAAAAGCGAGAGTAAGGAAGAGCTGGAACTGTACTCCCTTACGTCAAGCTCTTGCTCAACCGTGGTTTACTGATTTCCCTTTTGCGAGCAGACAAAAAAGATACTGGATTTCTAAGCTCCAACAGAGCTGCAACAGTCCATGGCAACTTGTCGACCCCGAACATGCCACCCTGCGTCGATTCGTTCCGGGTAAGTCATTGCCGCTTGATTTCATTTGGCGTTGATTTGTTCCTTCTCATGCAAAGAACGGCATTTGCTAGTAGGGACGCTGGACGGGTCGTAAGAGCTTGTTTTTGGAAGCGGATAAGTGTTTATATTAACCTGCAGTGACCTCTGATTTTGATTTCATTGCTCAACGATAATTACAAGTCATAATTAATGAAAACTGGTGAAATTGAAAGCTTCAAAATGCAGGAATTCACTGCAGAAGAGACTGGCTGAATTTACGTTTCATTTGGGATTTGTTTTTCTGAAATTTGTTTTACCGTGTAGTTGCTATCTGAAAACCGCATATGCGCTAAAGCATGCACTTGAAGCATTATGATCTTTGTTTGAGGTGCCGATGTCATCAAAGTACATTTCTATATTCATCTGTCACTCATCACACTTTTGCAGTAAATACAAGGATTGTACATGTATTCTTCTTTGTTAAGACTTGAGCAGATTAGTTCACCTATTTAACCAATCTTGAACTGGACTATTAATATTTGATGTAGTTATTTTACTTTCTGTAGCAGTACCCCTTTCCGCCGGCAAGCGTTTCTTTGCATTCAGCTCATCAAAAGTACTCATCATTGCAATACTCACCGCCTTTCTTTTTCTATTTGCACACGAAACTTCTATTTGAACACAATTTATAGAAGAATGACTCTAAGGTGATAACTCGGTTCTGATCCCTGATTACTGTACTGCGGACTAAACCTGAATTTTAGTTTGTATAGGTCGTACAAGTATCAGTTACCTTCAACTATTGAACACCAATATTTTCACACTTCAGTTAAACCATTTCAATATTTGCCTTTCTTTCTTTTCAGGTGCATGCTATTTTAAAGAGCAACCATTTCAAATTAGTTGTACATTTTCTGTGGAGCCCTACTAATTTGTTCAGTGAGACTGCTGTTCAAAATACCATTTTGCTAATGATCAGTTCCGAGTGAATTGTGGGTAGATCCAGTCCTTTGTGGGGGCAAACGGCCATTTAAAAACGTAATTTGAAAATCAAATTTTGACCGTTTGCCCCCACAAAGGACTGGATCTACCCACAATTCACTTGGTACTGATCATTAGCAAAATGGTGTAACCAATTACAAGAGACGGAGACAACGTAGTGAACCAATCAGAATTTGAAGTAATTACATGCAACCGGCGCCAAGCGCGGGAAAATGCGCGCGTGCTACTCGAGATTGGTTTTGGTTGGTTGAGGTAGCGGCTCGAGTTTTGTCAACCAATCACAGAGCGAATTAAACACGATCAAAGTAAACGCGAATTAGTTTCGACACTCAGTTAAAAACCGCTCTAACAGCTGAGATTACAGATGAGTCGTTTAAGTGTTAGTGGCCAACTTACGCCTTTGTAGTATGTTTTTGTACAGCTGTGAAACCGATGTAAGTAATTAACAATTTTGATTGATCAACTGAGAACGATTTGCGCGATACCGTATTGTGACAGGAGGGTAAACTTTCTCAGATATTTTAGTTGTAACAGAGGCACTTCTGATAGGAAAAGGGCTTAGTTTGCAAACAACGTCTTCAGTCTCGTTCCTTGACTTTAGAAATATCTCTTCTGGACTTCAGTCGTGAGTAACTACAATATTTCAGTATATCCCATTTTCCTACGCTTGAGACCTGGGCCTAGAAAGATTCCAAAGTTAGAAAGATGGAAAAATGAAGAAAAAGAAAAAAAAATTCATCTCTCTTTCAAGCTCCGCTTAAGTCCTTAGCGAAGTGAGAAAATGCACTTGAATAACGTGAGCTTTGCACCTAGACATGCCTGACATCCTGCATGTGTCTAATCCGACGACAAATGAAGGATTTAAACTTTCTCTTTTTTTCTCGATTGTTTGGACAGTAACTTGGTCTTCACTGCACTTAACAAGTGCCCGAGTGACCGTGGCACACATCGCGTGTATCCACAACCTGCATCAACGCACAAAAATCCAGCGTTTCATCTTCTCCTGGTTTGTGGTAATGATTGTGGTTTCTCTTTGGATTAGGTTGTCAAGCATTGTCAGTGATTGACCATTAATGTCTCTCTAAATGGCTTTTTAAAATCCTATTTGGAAATTCCTTTTGCGGCACACGTGAGTATAATTAGAAACATGTTAAACTAAAAAATTCCCTGTCTTTGTTCTAAAAGGCGTTCTTTAAGGTGTGGTATTCTAAACCAGTCACTAGAAAAATCAAGCCAGAACGAGTCATACCGGTGCCTTGTGATGATCTTAACAAAGAAGTACAAGAGGAGAATCAGTGGATACTGGTGTCCGAAAGATGCTGAACAGACGGAAGACTAAATCCTGAAATAGACATTCGTGACATTTTTGTGTTAATCGGTTTTATTTACCGACAGACATGTGGATTTTGAAGCCTTTGGAGCAATGTTAATAATGGATTTAAATGTTATCGGATTTTAGCTTTCCGCTAGCGTTAAGTTCGTTTTTACGCCAAATTTATAAAAAAAAAAAATGAATAGATATTTATTCTGAACGAAAAACGAGGCATAGCTTGCCTTGAAAGGCAACCTCAGTAGTGTAGCTCACTGCTTATTATTCAAAGCATTATTGCTTGTTAAGTTTTTCGCCTCGCGTGGCTGCCATCATGTGTCGTGGATTTTGACTGTAGTTTTCATCAGATTCATTGCGTGCATTACGTGAGGCTCAGTGGTGACACTTTTTAATATCGACAACACCTCATAGCGTCTTGTGATCTGAATCCCGTATGGCGTCAGGGCTATGTGTTGGCACTTTAACTGGCACTATTAGTGGAATCGAACTGCCGTGCTTTTGGCTTCGTGCTGTTTCAGAGAAACATGTTATGCACAGGCATCCCATCAAAAAGAATACTGACATTGCCGGCGCCTAAAACCGGTTTATCAAGAATGTTTCTTGCTAGCTCCGTGACATACAGTTAAAATTCCTTTGAAAAAAAAGTAGATAATAAACGGTGTGTTATAAACAGGAAAATCGAGCTGGAAAAAATGCACATTGTCCGTTAGTCCGCAGTTTCGACGGCTTCTAATCACTGCTATAAGGACTTGTACTCAGGCCGCACAGCCTTCCGACGATGCCATCAAAAACAATTCTTTCCACTTCACTCACGCGAACGATCCTACTTTATCCAGTTGGAGTTATGATAAAGCTTCTATGTTTCGAAACTATTTGCATAGTTAGGTTACATTTTTTATCTTTGAGGTGCCCCCGGCTAATATCTTTCTGTAGTTTGAAGACGTCTCGTGTATCGCCTTCGTCCAGAGGATTAGGTCTGCTAGTTTGTCTTTGTTTAGTCGCGACGCTAAAAATCTTGAGCATTTTAAACAAAACGCATAAACGCGTGCCGCTAATAAATTTTGAGCAGATGGCAGCCCTCCTTTTTCAACTGAGAACACGACAAGCGCGCGAATGCAAGGAGCGCGGAAAAGAGCTCGTTTCATGCTCATTTGTTCACAAGATAATGATTGCTACCCAGTTTAAGTGTGGTCCTGACGGTCCTCTATACTGATATTCCCTTAACTGTGCTCATTTGCACTTAAGTTCTCGACAACAAATTGCGTTTCAAGCAAGTGCACGAGAGACAAAACACGCATGCGTGGAGAGGCTTGTCAAAATTCCCTCCTCAGCTCACCTGACATATGCTATTGCGCTCATGAGCAAACCGGTCTTTTAGTTGAATCCTGATTGCAATTCCTCTCCCATCACTCGTTTTTACGGTTTTATAGTAAGCGAACACCAGGCTCACCCTATTTGTAAAAATAACAGAATGAAGGAGATTTGATGCCAACAAGTCGAAAGAGGGATACTAATAAGATAACACAAGGAGTAAGAAAATGAGGCTTGATAAAGGTCGCCAAATATTAACTTCGATGCACTGGAACTTCGCTGCACGTTACGCATGGCACACATGCACAAATCAATTTCCGACTCCTAAATCTTGTGCGCATGCGCTAAGGGACTGAGTTGTATCTCGACGTATACTCAATTCTATCACAGTATTTGCAGCAATTTACTGACAAATCCAAAGGAAACTATCCTAAACCGAGTGTGTATTTACAACGCAGTCTAACAGGATCCTTTTTAAAAAAGAGGTTCATCAGATGACCAATAATCAAAACAAACAGTTTGTTTTCTGTAGAGTTAAAATGGCACAGAAAGCTCCGTAGAGAGATTATGAGCGTCATGGTTTACTTGTAAGCCTGGCGGTAATGTCATGCCATCTAAGCTGTTGTCAATTGTCTTTTGTTATTTCCAAATTTGCATTTTGAACTGACATCTCTTTGTTTCTTTTGGTTGCTTAGATTGGGACAATTGTTGATCAATAATTTGTGTGTTTAGCGCTAAAGATAACGGTGCTTCGCTGAACGTCGGGGTGAGAGTGTGATAAACTATGTAGAGAAAACTACGCCAAAATCCTGCCGTCGTTTTTCCTAGTCGCGTGGAAAATTGAAGAGTGGAGTGTTATGCCCGTTACGTTTTATCAAGCCTGCACAGGTAAAACTTTCAGTTACTCAGGATTAATGAATGGCTTAAGCAGTCTGCTCGAACAGAAGAAATCTCAGCTTACTGCAACATTTAGTTTAAGTCAAGAATTCCTGATTTTCAAACAATCTCTAAATTTATCAAGTCTTAACAAATTTCCTATATTCAACAAAGTCTAAAATAAGGCCTAAGCATTGCTGTGTAACCGCAGTCTTCATCTCAATTATCGCACGCTCGGATTTCTACAATTCAGTTCAATTCAGTAACCTCTGCTGCTCTCGGATTACTAATGTTTTGGGATCTTTCTTCCAAGTATTCAAAACCCTTTGTTTTTGCTTCAATATTGGTAAGTTTTATGAAGTTCGCTGGGACAGTTTGTTTGTTTCTGAGGTATCTGATCAGATACTAGGGGTCTTAAAGAATTTCAACTTAAGCCAATACCACAGATAAATTTATCTGAAAGAATTTATAATCAAGTACTCGCCTAATGCAAGCTCCAAATGATTTTATCCCTCTTCAACTATCATACCATATTTAGAGAGTGCTTAAAATTCCTGAAGCTAATAACGTATGCCAGAAGCGAGAGCAATAAAGTAAACAAATAATTGGTGCAAAAACTGATTATTTAAGGCTTAGTTGTTCTGAATTGCCGAGTAAATCATTGGATACTAGACTGTCTTTTCTCGTGGCTTTGCTTTATGTTTTACTGCAATCCCAATTAAATTTGAAAGTCACATTTACCTATTGATTGCTGATTATAATGAACCGCAAATAGTTACATTATGCATATTGCTCACTTTCCTTATTTCTATAAAGGTGGTAGTTTCTAAAGAAACTGATGTTGCGTCAAAAATGTGGTTTAATCTGCGGTGTTGATAATGTAAATTGACCACCTACAGGGATTCTCAAAGCTGACGTTTCGAACGTTAACCCTTCGTCGGAACGAATCGACGAATTCAGTATGGGTCGTGTGTGGTATGTATAGAGGAGATGAAGCTACGCTATTGGTAGTAACGTGGCCACGTGATAAACAAGAATACATTAACTGAAAGAAATGCGTTCATTTGCTCATGGTTTATCCATAACGGTGTGCGCGCTCTAGGCCAGCGAGAATAAAGAAAGTGGTAGGAAGCGAAGCGTTTCCAACGCTGCCAGCTCCATTAACAACAGTGAGAAAGGAGGTGCGATCACAGTCTACCGTGGAAACGTTCCAAATACCAACAACATAATTTTTTTGGTTTTGATATCTCTTTCGAAGTTCATTAGCTCTGCTATTACGTTCCACCCTCGTTAAATAAAGGCGTTTGTTTGTTTATTTCAGTTCGCGGAGCCAGCCGGTGAGCAAAGACTGGGAGGCCTGGATGTCATTCCAGAGGCACCGCCCTCTTCCTCTACCGGGTACTGCCGCCCTGAGCTGGCCAAACTCAAGACCTGCCGGACGTAAGTAGGAACAAATAGACCCGTAGCCAGGATTTTGAGTGGGGGGTGCGTCGGACCGCCACCGGCGCGAGTTGGTAGGGGCATTTGTCTTCGGACTCGCGCAAAGCGACTCTTTTCAGAGGCACAACACAAGGGAAAGTCTTGACTTCGGTGATTTTAGTTTCGTTTTTAGTGACGTAATTTTTACACAGTGTTTCAGTCCAAATTACCTTTTAAGTTTTGGTTTATTTGTGACTGTTCGTCGGATGGACCACTTGAATAAAACTTCATGTTCAATCTACGCCAGCCAGTTTGGTCAATTTGAATTCTCATTTCGTGATACTGGGTGCGGGACCCTGAAGGCCATTGCACACGAGAAAAAAAAAAATGCGATTGGGAAGCAGAAACTGGAGGTTTATTAAAAAAAGGTTACCGAAATGCAAACAGACATTTCGTTGCGTCAAGCGTAGGGTGTATATGATACTGGTAAAATCCTTTAACGATTTCATTTCCATTGCTTGCTTTGCTTTTGCCAGTCTGGTCAAACATTTTTTCTTTGAGTGTTACTGCGACCAGCGTTCTGTCGTTTGCTCATCATATCACCACATGGTCAAACATAAAGAAGAAACGTCTTAATATCAAGCTAAAATGGATAATATCGTGCTTTCGAAACCCCACACTACTAAGTTTTATCCCGAAGTGACAAAGAGATTATTTAACGAAAAATTGCGTCCCAGTTTTAAGGTCTTAAGTGCTCCAACGAAACTGGGACTTGTTTTAACGCTAGGGCCATTGACTCAGCGTAGGACACGCTGTACTATTTCAAGTGCACGAAAATTCGATGGTGGCTTCACTTAAGCCTACGAATGGGTTTATACTTTACCTAATGTTTTAATAAGTCTTCCTACAATTTACCGTGTGCTCCTTAGAGTTTTATCAACCACCACTTGAGACAAACCAGGACGCTGTTATTTTTTCTGAAAACCTTGCTCGTGCGTAAATGATGTCGCGTAACATGTTTTAAATAACGCAATTCAACCGATACAAGAAATGACAAGCAACTTTCAAAACATTTTTATTTCTTCCAAGCTTTGGTTTTCAAAAGTTTCACCCCGGATATTTCTAAACAAGGTAGTCTCGGAAGACACCTTTGTCTTACGGCATCATCGACATAAGTTTTGGTTCTCTAAAGTAAACGTATAAGAGACACTTTGTTTGTTTGCAGTCTCTAGTTTGGAGATGGGCTTCCTCAACAGGCGCGCAGTTTCTACCACTGAATCACGTGTCAGGAATCTCCCTCCAATCAAGGATAAGCCCCGGCCTGGAAACCGGAAAATTGGAATTAAGAACGAAAAACAAGGCAAAGAACAACTTTGCTGGGCCAAGAGCTGGGCTAAAGAACGCGCCGAACAAACGAATGTGCATTCAAAAGTTTGCACAACACAGAACGGACGAGGGTGTTTAGGCCCGTTGAACAACATGGGTCTCAAATCGGCGCGAAAGAAAAAAGAGGTAGTGGCGATGAATGAAAAAGAAGCTATGTTGCTTCGGAGGCTCCAGGGAATTTACGCCAACTCTACGGAAAAGACTTTACGAGCTCAGCGATTACAGAACAGTCTTAACATACTACAAACAAGAACTATTCACTCCGAAATAGACTACAGTTTGAAAGAGTACAAAAGGAAACTGGAGGATGATAAAAGAAACAGATTAGAACTGAAACGCGTTAGGGAAAGGTATTCTCAAGACAGAGAACGCAGACTTAGGTGTTCACACGTAAGTTTAAATGCGATGGAGTGTCCGCAGGTGTCACGCCTCGCGTATGGGCTGCCTGAGGATGGTGATGAAAATAAACAGTCTGGCGTGACACAGCATACTCAAGAAAAGTTGCGTGATATTTGGAAAACTGCCATGAAGCGCGCCACCTTGGTGGGCAAAATCATTGGAAAAAGGACACAGGAAACAGAACATTTACCGCAAATCAAAGTAAGAAGACAGAGTATTGCTCAGAAAGAAACAAGAACCCCAAGTCCAAAGAAAAAAGGTAACGGAGTGTTAAATCTTTGTATTGAAAAATGATTCTTGTAGATGCACGCATTTTGCTATATTTTTAAGTTTGCGTTCGACGGCGATATCACAAAACAAATTTTATGGACTGGTAACAAATACACGTTTGAGACTTGACGCGACTTTAACGAAAGTGCGACTCTTTGCTTGCATCATATAAAACTTAGAAGTTTAGTTGATGGAGGTGAGAGATTGAGCCGATTATTTAGCCTGTGAACGGGCTCCTCGTTCAGGTTTTTTCTCACTGAGTTCGATTTGCTTTTGAATGGGCGCGAGGTCAAAACGGGGGAATTGAGGAGTGCCCCAAACCCTTAGCTTTGACCGCGCGCCATTCAAAAGATCGTTTTCTGTCATGTGACCAGCGGCCATATTGTTTCAATGAAACAAAAAAAAGTATTTGCATAAAAATAGAGCTCAATTCCCAGAGGGTTAGCCTTGTGCACCAACATGCCCGTCATTCCTTTGTTTTTGTGCACCAACATGGCCGCCGTGACGTCATGTGAAAACGATCATCGACGCGACCATCTTTCGGAATAACCCACATGGAAAGGCTGTTTGCAGGCTACCGATTATCCAGAGATCACGCTGAAGTGTAATTTTTCTTATCCTCCCTTGCAAATAAATTAACTTTTATATTATTCAAAGTGACTACTATAAGTTCAGAAGGCCTGGAAGAGTTAGGAGGAATTTGCTGGAAATATTATGCGGACTCAACTGCCAGTTAATGCTTGTTATGAGAATTTGACCACAACTGAGATGCGGTTCTCGATTTACAGAGCTTCAACGAGACTCAGTAGAAACAGTGAATCAACTCGAGTTGATGCTGGGGGAAATAGATGCCATGTCTACAGGTAAGTCAAATCATAATATAAGCTTTTTTTCAGTTGGTGTTCTTGGTATGTTATAATCAAAAACTGTCTGTTGCCATTAAAATAATAGAGGAAACCTACAGTCACTCAAGTTCACCGTTTCCGGCCGAATATGTGTCCGATACTGATCCGTTTTCAGACAAAGACGGCTCAAAAAGCATACCCTTTCGGGCGGCACATATCTATATAACCTGTATAGGGGAGTACCCCCTTGAGTCAGTCAGTCAGTTGGTCGGTCGGTCGGTCTGTCCGTCGGTAAGTCACATAGTTAGTCGATCATGCCGACAGCTAACCAGCTAGCCAGTTGCAAGGTGTTCATATTTTTCATTTATTTTGCAGTTGGGTCAGAATCCGACGAAAATCTCGCAGAGAGTGAAGAAGAATCTGATTAGTTTTATAATGAAAGAAAGGACAAAAATAAGTGATTTAAAAATACTAAAATATAATAATACTATAATGATATAATATATCATCTTTTTTTAACGTTCACCTGAATTTATTACGAGAAAATAAAATTAACGGTGGGATTGCAAAAGCAAGCAACTTGAGGTTAATATTATTGAGCAGTACTTTGATAGGAAGAATCAGTTTGAATGTGAATGATAAATTAAATGATGATAAAGCATGTGAATACTGCCTTTGATTACATGATTTTGTCAAACGTTTACATGCGTCCCACATGTTTGTTTGTTTGTTTTTGTTTTTCTTCTTTCACTTCAGTCTAGGATTTTGCTATTTGGTACAGTAATCGGTCGAACGTTAACTGAAAATTGATCTTAAGAAGGCCATGGTTAAAAAGAGGGTCCCCTGTACCACTTTGGAAAATGCATTCACGTAAAATATTGAGACTGTTCACGCGTCACGGATAATTCCCAAAATTCGTTCACGTTCACGATAAAGCAAATATCGGCAATCACGAATCACAAATGAACAAATAAACCTAAATCACGTTTGACGAGAAAAAAATAGTCCCAATCACGTTTCACGAAAAAAGTATAGGGGACCCTCTACAAATAGTGTGTCTTTTATTGTACCTGATATCCTGAAGAATTGTTTTCATGAACATGTGATACGGAGAAGCTCGACTTTTTTTTTTTTTATCTCACATGGTTCATAAATTTGTGGCTTATATAATTCTTCTTTGTGTCATGAACAGATTATTTATTGAAGTATTAAGAGTCCAATTATGTAAAGTTTATGAAATAAAGAGAAGAAGTTTTTGAAGTCCTTTCGGAATTTTTACTACTCCATTTTGCCAAGCAAAAACTAATGGAAATCGGCGAATTGAAATGATACACTGGCATTTTTCTTTTAATTTTGCTTTCAGATAGCTCGACTTGCACCTCAGTTAAGTCCCATTTTCTCTCGCATTGCGGGTTTGTAAACTGGCCGCCACTAATCTGAAAAAGATCTTCAGTTGGTAACGGGGTTTGATCCAGAAATGCGGATTTTCGGCTCTCAACCAAGTGTTTAGTATTTGTATTTTTTGCAGCCTTCAAAGCCATCTGATCAAAACTTTTGCCCTATTTCATGTTTCAGTTGAAAAGATAGATTAAATTTTAACCGGCGGAGAATTGCGGTCCAAAAATAATGCGTGATGGAACGGATCAAGTGAAAAAAAAAGCAACAGTACAGTGATCGGAATATAAGGTATTCTAAGTAAAGAATCCGAGATATTTTGGTTTGTATATCCATAAATAGCTTTGAAATAATCGATTCTGCCTCCACAAACTTTCAACTCAAACTCAAGGAGGCTATGCACATCATCTGGTAAATGCCTGAACTTAAATCAACAACTAAAGTTAATCACCTCAATTTGACACTTATCATTGTCATCATTCACGCCTTCTCTCTTTGTTATTAATTTGTACTTGTTAGTATATTTAATTTGGCTTCTTATTTAGGTTGTTACATTAAAGTTCAAATGGTTTTTCAAACACTCTTTGTAACCGACGACGATGTGAGTCACATCGAAACATGTCTTACAAATAAAAAAATATCGTAATCTTTTTAAAAGATATTCTGCAGCTCCTGTCACACTGAAACTTTCTCTTATTGTGATTTTATTACATCAAATGCTCCATTTTTGGCGGATTGTTTACGTAAATCCCTCGGAGTTCATCGGAGTTCATCGGAGTTTTTTTAAAACCTCTAGGCTAATGAAAATCTAGCAGTGGGAATTCCTGGCAACCTTTTTCCTATAACATTTTACTCGTTAACGTTACTCGAGTTTGCCCTGTGAATGACTCGACAAAGAGAAGCGAACTTTTGGTTTACTGAAACAGACTTGTCTTCCAAAACAGAGCCGAACCGTTACCGGACATTTTGGAAACATTTTGGTTTATCTTGGCCTTTGCGAATCTCCACTGAGGGCTTTCCCGGTTTAAAGGCTTACAAACGTTTTAAAACGTGTTCTTAAGCCATTCTTTAACTAGGGATACGAAAGTGTAATCCAACTCGCTCGGTCTGATCTTGTATGGGAACTGGACCGCTGCCGGCATGTTTTAGGTTTTGTCTCTGGTGGTCTCAGAGGTTTAAAACGCTAACATTCTATTTTTGTATTTTCAGATGGTTTACTTACAAAAACGTAAAGCAAAACGTTTCCATTTTTCATTTCCTCTACGTCCATGAAAACAAACAGGTGACTTTGCCTTCAATTTACTGAACCGTTTGTTCTCTAGTTAAAATGTCCGGTAGGTAAGTAAAGGGAATACATAGGTAAAGAAAATTACTATAAACCACAAGAAACCGTGTCTCCATAATATAAGAGAAATCAATTAAATTCAGACACTAACTGGCGAAAGAGAGCTTCTACAACCCGGTCTGATAACAAGTATCATGTCAATTTAGTAATCAGGAACAGATCAAACAGCACGCTGTTTAAGGCAAGCTGTTAAAGGCTGGGATACAGGGTACAGTGCTAAATTTATAACACACTGACACAAATGATTGTCTATCTTAACATTCCGTAAGAGAATGAAATTGAAATTTGGATTTTAAAAACCCTATAAACGAGTTTCAATTTGCTAATCTTGTTAAATGAATATATATGAGATCTAATGTAAAGTTGCCTTTGAGAAACTTTAAAAAGCAGAAAGTTTTCTTCTTAGATCCGATATTTGATGGCTGTTTTCTTGCCTTCTCTTCAGATGGATCCCCTTCGTTAACCGGCCTTTAAAACTGTACGAGAAATACAAACAATTTGAAGCCTTTATTGACGTTAATTAGACAGGACGAACTAATGGGAACACGTGAAAAATACACTCACCATTCTTTACCGAGTTCTCGCTTTAAGAATCCTCTTATTGAAGTATAACATGTTACGTTAAGCTGCAGATGACAAATTCCCACTCAAATCTAGCCTTGGTCAGAATGGCAAGGACTCTGTATTTTACACACTCACCCAGGAGGTGATCTATTGTAGGGACACATGATTAAAGCTTCGCTCACAATGGTCGGTCATTTTCCTCAATAAGGCGAATTTGGCTTTCTCTTTGACAAAAGAAAATCCAACAAAGCAGTGATTTGGTCGGTGAGTAAGGAACAATGGATCTGTGGGTCTCTCCGAGATAAACACGTGCAAATTTTCTAATTGTTACTTGTTTCTTGCATAATCGCTTTTAACATTAAAGGCGCGTCAATTGCGTTTTTGGCACACTTCGAATATGTTAGAAATAGGGTTTTTTCTGTGTTCTTGCCTGTTGGATACCTTACAGACATCCTTGCCATGAACTACATTTCCTTTTATATTATGCGCGCGTTTTACGATACTATCTAGTTTTGTTCATCCTAAAATTTGCTCGTTAATACCTGAGTTGACTTTTTACAACAATTTAAGCCTCCATGTCTTGCTACGGGCAAATTAAATTTGAATTTAAGAAGACAATAACTTGACACTTCTTGGATTCGGTGGGCTGGAAGTTTCTTTCGCGTTCGTTTTAGCGGGGCTTATGTTTTCATTTGTGACAAAAAGCGCGATTTTATCTTTTCATTAATGTTATTCGAGCGTGGCTAATCTCGCCAGATTGATAACGAGGCGTAAAGTTTGTGTTACGTTAAGTAGGCGATAACCAAGGCGTCGGCGAAGCTTGTTATTTCTGTTAGCGAACACGAACATATGAAAAGCTGTTTATACCACAATCAAGTCTTCTTGAATGTCATTATTAGTTGTAATTTTATGTTTTCATGTAACTTTGTTTCACTTTCGCTTGAATATACATATCATTTTGACAGCTAATCTATATCCAATAAAATGACGGAAATTCAATTAAAAAGTCGTTTGTAGTTTTTTAGCGGTTGGTTTATTTAATTGTTTCGTTTTCTCAAGGTTCACTTCACGTTAGGATCAATGGTCTCCTAAAGTTGCTTGCACCTGAAACGGTGTTTTGCCCGCGGCAATCAATGTTATTTTTAAAATAAAAACACTAGTTTTGTTTTTATATCATTTTTGCCTTAACTAATTTTAGAAGTCTTGTTTACATCCTTTATTTGACCAAAGCTAGTGTCATATTTTCAGAGGCAATTTCTTGGGTCAGGAGAGCATAAGGGATGACTGATAATTTTTAAGCAGATACATCAGTGTTAATAGCTTACCACCCTTTCTAATCAGAAAATAACCACTGCTAATTTAAAAACTTCGTTTTTACTTAACAAAATAGTTTTAAGACTTTTTTAGTCATCAAGTCCAAAGTCAAGAATAGTCTTAATTCTTATTCAACATTTTTTCTTCAAACTTACCGGCGTAAGGTTAAGATCGAAGTTTGTCGTGCTCTATTCGTAACAGAGTGAAGCAACACTTTGTTTCACTGGCCAGATGTCATGATACGTTTCTCGGCTCAATATTCTGTTTGCCTCTAACGCTAAGGATAACTGTTTTTTGATACAATTGATGCTTTTAATTCAGGTTTCACAATGAATACTCTTCGAACTAGTGGTATAATCTCTCGAAATTTCGCAATGATAAAGGCTGTTGGCTAATGCATTGTCGCACCGTGAAAATCGCTGAAAGACAACATGAGCACAGACAATTGTAAGCTCGATTAGATTACGAACCAGTCACAGTAATTGCCAACACTTGGGTTATTTTTCTCGTGGGAAATGCTCTTATGCTCTGGTGTTCGCAAATTAAGGCAACAATCGAATCAACAAGGCCGGCTTCAGAGAGATTGATTAAAGAACAAAGGCAGGAATGGTTTTTGCTACACCTTCCCAGCTGATGAATGCTTTCAATGGTGAGGAAGTTTTACACACCCCAAATAAGTTATTTGTGTGGAAAAGGAGGACAGCAGTTATTCTCCATAGCAATTATGTCATCTTCTGGTTTTAGCACTAGCCGAATCGCCGACGTGAATATGGGTTTTGAAAGTGTTAAAATTAAAAAAAGATGTGCCTCACTCATACACGGTCCTTTCATTGATGGACATAATGGATCCAGTTTTTGGCAAAGTTATCCTTTACGCTACTTTTGAGAAGAACTCCTTTGCTCAATGCATCATTTTGAAATCCTAACAATTGAAGCTGTTCCTAAAAGTAACTGGTCCTTAACGAACTCAGTGCTTTTCTTGAAAGAGAGAAAAATGCCGCAAAGAATGCTGAAGGTTACTCAGTTGCCAAGGAAACGCAATAAGCTTGTCTCATTGAAAACTGTGTGTTTACCTCGGAGCAGTGAGTTACTGACTGGCGTTCCTCATATGTGCGGTTCAGTGAAGGTTTTCAGTTTGGCCAATGCCTTTTTGGCTAAATTTCCAATAGCCAATAGTTTGTCCCCTTAAACAAGTTCCATTCAGGTATTCCGTAGAAAAAGTTGCAAGTTTATGATTTATTATTTGCTTAATAGCATTTAAAAAAATCGTTTACGCCTTGTTTAAATCCTCTCAGCGCCGTCCTGCTAGTAGAACAAGTAAAGGAATAATTATCCAAGAATTCTCTCACGAGAAAATTTTAAGTTTTGAAAAGAAACATTTATCTCTTGTATCAATGCATGTTGGGTAGTTAAAAAAAATGATTCCTTTTCATTCAAAGTTATGCACGAGCTCCTTGAATTTATGTGCAGTGATTGTGACTAAGGTGCAGAGTTCTGGCTCGTTTGTATCTCAAAGGATCGCTCTTGAGGTTTGCGGAACCAAGAAAGCACGTACACAGCATCGAAAACACTTTGCTTAAGACACATTTTCACGTTATATGTATGTTCAGGGACCTCAATTAAAGAGTGATAACTATTTTAATATCGATTAAAAGCAACACGCCGCTTGTAATTTTATTTTGGAGCCACTAACCCTGTGTATTTAGCTTGATTCCATTGCTCTAAACTGAAAGCGAGACTACCTTTCTGCACACACTAAACGAGAAAAGTATTTCGTTGAATATATCAGTCCAAATGGCTACTCGAACCCTTTAAACTGATTCATCACAAGTTTAAAGATCTTGGAATCACTTTGCCAAGTGCAACTGTAGTTTAATTACCGCATCTATAACAAAACAGCCCCGATCTTTTAATCAAGGAAACTACACTCAAATTCCTCGTTTAGGTTCATCGCCTTCACATGTCCTATCAAACCTGGAAGTTTGTATGACTAGAAATCATGGTTTGTCACCGAAAAAAAAAATACTCGACAAATGAGACGAGTTGCAACGTTATTTTTCTTGCTAATTGACACCTCTATAATTCGGCTTCGAAAATTTATTCCAAGCATCGTTAAATTCCTTCCTAATTGAAAGTGCGTCTTTACTTAAGCCTAATTTAATTAATTTCAGCAAATTGTTTTTTTACCAGATACTCTGCGTGTGCGATCACTAGTTTCGACAAAAGGTACATAAAATAACTCAGTACAAACTGAAACTCGGTATGTTCAGCATCTTTCTTGAACCATGGCAAATGGTTGTCACTTTTTTTTTTTATCTCTTTCTCTTAACGATGAAATTTTCATTTGATCTGGGAATAACATGAAAAATGAATAAATTAGTTAGGCTGTTTTTCTAATGGTTTCAACAGCAGCTCAATTTCCTATTTATCCCACGCAAAAGTTAATGACCCTCGCCAAGCTTTGGTCGGCGATCAAATACAAAATTCGATACTGACTGAAAGTTAAAATTTCCTCAGTTCACATCACGCAAATAACGAAATGTTAATTTGAACTTTTGAAAAATTCAAACTCATTTATGCCAAAAGAAAAATGTTATCTGAATTTCCTACCCTGCTACCAATTTCTTTTAACGGGTATAAATTTTTCATTAACTTCTATATTAACTCGAATTTATTTCCATTTCATGGAGGCAAAGGCCTTAAATGAGTTTTAAGAGCCAGATCATGCAAAATTAGTCCAAAAATTACAAATCGATGAGAACTGAATTTTATTTAGCTGGCCGCTTAGTGTTTGCAGACTTGTTACTATTTATTTGTATATATTTTGTACTTCGCTTGGCAGTTCTACGACGGTCTTCTAAGGGAAGGTACTCATTCTGAGAAGTTGGGTTTACCAACATAAATGTTTTCCTCCTCTTGTTTCCGAATAAACAGCTCTCTACAAACTATGCTCAAATTCAGCCACAAAATTGTGAAGTTCCCGTGGAAGGTAATTTTAAATCATGAAACTAAGCCCTCGATAAAACGTTTTCTCTCGTCATTTTTTGACGGGTGGCTTAGATTATTGTTTTTGTGGTATTTGAAGAACTTTTTTTGAATACGTTTTAAACAGTGAGCATCCTGGAAGGCTGTCAAACTGTTCTAGTTTTTCGTTTAGCTTGCCCACCTAAAAAAGCTTAAATTGAAATGTTTTTTCTTCACCGAGGCGGGTAGCTAGTTGTTATCTTTACCTTGACATGTCTGAACTGGATAGACGCGCGGTTTATGTCATTTCGAAAGCATAGGAAGATCTCGTCATTACCACTTTTGGTACTTGGAAAGTACAAAATTGCCACTGAAAACTGTGCTCCTTGTTTCTAGGAGTCCAGTGTAAGACATTCTAAACTCAACATTTCATAAATTTTCGAAAACCCTTTATTATATTTCTTAGCAAAGCATTTCCATTTTTACAACCTTTGATCTGTTTTATCTAACTGTGTTGGCTAGCAAGAATATATTTACATTGAACGTTTTCAAATTTCTAGATTTGTACATTACAACCTATTTTTCTTGACACGAAACTATTTTTTCCTTTACTCCTGGATAAAGAAATTTGTAAGCTTCTGTGCCTACTCCACTTCTTTTACCTATATAGATTTTTTCTTGATAGAGATGTCACTTTGCGCGGATAACTAGCATTTTTCCGGTACCCGCTTTACGTTAGACTGTTCATGATATACTTATAAACAATGTCTTTAAACCGTTCTCCTCATCCCGAGAACAAAATGGAGGAAGAAAAATTAAGTAAAAAAAAATCCCATTTTCATCTGAAAAACCCAGCCCTCTTTGCCTTTTTCATGGTTCATCCCTTTCTCGATAGATTTCTGTTGGTTGGAATGACTAGTTATCCGGCGTTGCCTTAGCTCTTTCGTAAAGGTGAGGGTGTAGTATTCAACATACTATCTGTTTCTGATCGGCTCAAAGGCGGAGCAAACATTGTTCTAGAAATTGGCAATCGTGTTCAATAAAAATCGCAATTTTCAGCAAATACAAATTCACACTAGGTGGTCAGTTTCTTCCTTCTGCAGTTGGCTATTGCTGAGGCCGTGACACTCACTCATACTGATTCCACCAGAGTTTTTTACGGACTGCGATGACGCCTTTTCTTCAGCTTGTTGTCGCTTCCATTTCGTTCTCCTATTCTGGAACCAGACTTTGATCTGCGTTTCGGAGAGGTTCAAAAACGATGCCAGTTGTTTGCGCTCTGTTCCAACAATGTAGCGATTCTTATCGAAGGCATTTTCCAGGTGAAGAAGCTGAGTTGGAGTAAACGCAGTTCGGATTCGTTTGGGTCTGCGACAAGCTACAAAACCTTCGCAAAAAGAAAACAAAGAAAATCATCTTTTAACTCTCGAAACACATTTTCTTTCACGCAGTTAGCAGCATAACTTTTCGAAAGTAAATTGGTGTTCATGAAGAGAAAGCGATAAAAAAATTTCATTATTAAAGTTTTAACCCTGCAGGAAAATGGTTGCCTTTGTTCATCATCTAACCTGTATATTGCTCGTAAATAAACTTAAACGCGAGTCTGGAAACGTTTCCTCATTTCCCTCGCCTAGAGAATTGAAATGAAGTCATCGCTTGAAGATAACGTAACTGCCTCAAAGTTTACTTTTCCCCGTATGTGGTGACTCACTTATCTACGGAATTCAGATTAGGTGCTAAGGGGTTCTGTGAATAATTCTCACCACTGTGCAACGTCCCGGCAGTGTAGCTACAGTTTAAGTCGTGGACATATCGGTGACTTGATGCACAAGGGTAGAATGAGAACGAGCCAGAGTTGTAGGCGGACAGGCTGTGAAGAGGATGCGAATCAAATCTTACGGCCATCGGGTACTCTGTTTGAGACTTGTAGCCTGCGTAACTTTGTTGTGCAGTAGACGGCTGCAGTGCAGAATTAGGTCTGTACATACTGTTGATAAACGACGACTGTGAACCTTCATATGCGTGCATCTTTACACCAGCAGGAGCTGACTTTTTCTGGGCTGTGGTTAGTGTGTTCTTCTCGAGTTCAGCGTTAAAAGTGACTGCTTCTTACAAGCAATCCAATTATATAGCTTACAATTTAATTATTAGTACAATACATTGTTCCCATTTTCAATTAATGACTTGGAACTAATTAAAAATATAAGCAGCGAAAAAATACAAGCTGCCGGATGCCTTATTGTAATGAAAACTGTGAAATTTGGAAATTAGGTTCGAAGTACAGCTTGGACAATTTGCGGCCAAGCAAACAGCTCAGATCGATCAACAACTGAGATGAACGGGTCATTTGCGATTTCATTTTTATTGACGTCTTTGCTCTATTAAGCCAATGATAGCTGGAAACAGATAATGAAAATTTTAAAATTGGAGGAAATGCTTCTTTCAGTGAAATTAAGTACAAACACGGCATGAAAATCTGGATGATGTGCTGTTTGGAGCAAATTCTTGTCTTAATAAAGTTAAGCATAAGACAGGTTAATCAAGGAAGGCTCAAATTAACTTGCAGTTAAGTTGCGTCCGGGATATGCAGTGTGTAAAAGTAATAAAGGTGTCAAATCATTAAGAGATAAGAAAAGTAGGATTTAAGAATGACTCGGCTACAAATAGCGATTTGTCAAAGAATCAAACGTTAACAACGATCCCCTTATCAGCCTTTGTTTCGTTTGCTTTCAAACTCAGAGCTATTTTATTTTCAATGAAAACCACCATATGGTAAACTCAAAATAGCTTCATTACATTTTCATAATCTCCCGTCGAATCTGTTTGGAAGTCCACTAAATAATGAATTTCACTTAAGCGCTGAACTTTGGGGTATTAGTGCAGAAAATACGGTGTTGTCACGTGCACAAACTACAACCTCAAAAATACCAGCTCGTCATGTTGTCATACCGATATGTGCCAAAAGTTTGCGTTCGGATAACTTCGTACTCTGAACCCGGCTATTAGTAATCTACAAAAGGCTACCTTTGTGTTTTTGAACAAAGATGGCCCGTGGTTTATAAAGAAAGGCATTCGGACTTTACAGTTCATTTATTTAAACTAAGTAAATTCCAATTAGGAAATATCCGGTAGCTTTTTGATACTTTCTCTACATAAAGTGAAAGTGTTAGCGAAATTTCCTTTCTTGTTGTTGTCACCCTCCCTTCTCAGTATTTTTTGCTGATATAGTTTTAATGGTGAGGAAGAATGTTCTTAACAAAATCGTTTTATCACGAAAACACTGTTCTAACCGAAAAATAATATAGAAATACAATTTGGAACAGCTACCTTAGACATCAGAAATCGCGAACTCATTGCTTTGTCAAAGCGAAATCCATCCTCTGCTTTAACGCTTTTTTTGTGTTTCTTGATTGAATTAATCTTAAACAAAATCGTTAAATTTCTTCGCACTTTTCGCCTTTTGCACTGTTCAAAATTTAATGAGATCATATAAAAACATCTTCGTAAGCCTTAAAAGCAAGTCTGAGATGATTCTTTAGCGGGGACTTATATATTTATTTTTTATTTTACTCTCTTGGACAGCGAGAACTTAAACTTTACTTAAAACCGTGGGATAATCGACTCTTTGCCTTAAAGTTGTGGTAATTTCGACGAAATAAACAGGCTTATTACACGACTAGTCTATATGGATCTAAATACGTGCGCAACACCAGGTATTTATGCCTCAGTCCAAATGGAATACGAATTACGTTTTAAAGGAGCTTTACGGTGAAATTATCATGCTAAAGTTCGAGTAAATTAAGCAAGATGACCCACCGCTGAGATTGAAAGGATTGGATTGAAATTTTCTTAATGGACGCGAAGCAAAACAAATCTGGGGGGTACAAGAGAACCCGCCCGAGTGAAAAAATGCTGGTTTTAAAATCGATTTTCTTCAGGAAAAAAAGAAGGGCTAAAGCTAGACAGACTTGTTGTAGACGTTACAAGTTTTTCTATTCTCTGGTTCAACCGGGTGTCTTTTGAAATTCCGCTTTTCGGGAAAAATCAGCCCACAGAATGAAACTCAATAATTTTAAATGGTAAACTTCATAGTTTTTGTTCATTCAGGTGAATCAGTGTGGCTGCTAATCAACCTCATTGTACGTCATAACTTTAGATCTTTTTCTTTCTCTTTGTAGAAAATTCGGTGACATTATCTTTACTTCTTTTAACATTAAAAGGTTGAGCGATTTTAAATAAAAGATTTATGATATATTATAATTGAGTTAAGTACGCGTTTCCGTGGATTCTTAAAGGTTTCGCAGATTTCCTTTTTCTCGCCATGGGAAAGTGACATCTGTCGTTTGGTGTTTTGCAAACACTCTTCCGTACATTTTTCATAAGCTTGTTTAAACAAGATGCAAACATGAGCCAAACAGTGCCATTTGCCTTCACCATCATCGGCAAACGATCTTTTAAGTTTCTTAAACCTGAATAAAAGACGAATTAAGTGTTGAGGAGTCAATTTGCCTGTCGCAACACCAGCGGAAGAGTTTGCCGCAACGTTGAAGCTAATTTTATTACCAAGCTTAAAATTTTAAGAGTCCTTTCGGCTTGGTGTGTGTATAAAAATAATGAAAGCTGTCTAGGGCCAACTTAAGTTTCAGGAAGTAGTAGAAATTGCAATTGAATTTTGAAGTCGCACAGCTGTGGGGAAAGTGAATACAGACAATAGCTGGATCGGAAGAAGATTAGGTGGTCAGATAAAAAGTGCGGATTTAATACTCTGGCGGGAACTTGACGTAACTTAAGATCCTTGCTAGAAAGTTGGTCATCTAAGGACATCAGTTTCCCTCTGGACTTGTCAATACATAAATTCCCCTTACTTTTAATACAAAAGCAGATGATTAAAATGAAGAAAAATATAAAAGTAACTGAAAATTCGTTTTCTGATGAGTTGCCGAATTCTCTCCACTGACTATAAATAGAGTTGAATTAGCTAGAAAGGAAAATTCGCTCACGAACGAGCAGAGGTTAAAATACGTTTCGTTGAATTAAAGCGATTAGTTATTCAGAAATAAAGATTTGTGTGAAAAGATTCACTGTGTTGATGTTGTGGTAATGGGGAAACACATTTATTTGAAATTGTTAAAGAAACGTAGACCATTGGATGATGCCCGTCAATTCCACACTTTGATTGGCTCAGCGGATATGTGATAACAAACAAATGACGAGATATAAATTAAATATAGCGTCTACTGGCTAAAGCCCTTATGCCCTTGGCGACAAATACCAGCCGTAAGATCTCCATCTGGTCTTTCTTATTATTATTCTTGGGAGATGAATTCAGTAATTTCCAAGACATTTTCTTGCCTGTTTTCAATTTAGAAATATAATTGCCAATACGCTTGTTAAATATGCTATGGATATCGACTCACTGTCTTACCAAAGCGCCGTTGAACTCTCATACAAACAGTGCTGTATCAGCTAATATTTTAACAGTAGCAAAAGAACGCAAGGGGGTTCTGTTCGTCTCGCCGGTAGACTAAAATGTATGACTTCAATTGTGGAATGAACAGTAAGACTCGAGTGTGGAATCCGAGGAGAGTGTCGGAAGAATTTACGTTCGAACATTATTGGTATCAGAAAGGTTAACTCCTAAATGAAAAAAAGGCTGCTTTGCCGCTCAACTTCATCCAGAGTAAGTTGACAATTCAGTTTACCATTTTGATGAAGAGTGAGAGTCAGTAGTGGTGAGTTGCGTGTTTAGATCGTCGTAAAGTCTATAAAGATGTAAAGCAAACAAAACTTGTACTTGGGTAAACACCTTGGTTGCTAGATTGGGAGCGTTTTCCCCTTTGTGGAATCTCACATTTGTATTTTTATATGACAATTTACTCAGAATTTTTCTCTTATAGCGCATTTGGTTCGTTCACTAGACTCTTCTGCGTGTTCGCTGACTCAAACTAAATTGCTGTAAGTGAATAGAATAAACAATTAATTTGTCCGATTACTTTTTGGTTTTTGAATCTACATTTATTTTGCTCGCGAGTTTGAAAAAGTCTGCGTTGATTGACTGAGTTTTTTACCTTTTTTAATTCAATAAAAATAAAAAATACCCAGTTATACAACTTTTCGATTGGTAAAACCCCCGACATGTTCAGGGGGATGTTTTTTGCGTCGATTTACTTTTGCAGCCGTGAGGATTTGATCGAAACCAGTTTCAAACTGTCTTCTGTCCAATTTTAAAAATACTGAGAGTGAGGGAATGCAGTACGCGTGAACACAAAGTCAGTTGAGACATTCCAAAAGAATTAGAAGTAAACTTTTCAATCTTTAAAATGTGAAAAACCTAGCCAATGTGTGCGAAATACTGACCCAGTTTAAAAAATACTTCTAAGGCTCAGAAATCGGTGTCAATTGCCTTAAATAATCGATCATTCAGTTTTTAAAGTTTCATATTTTAACATCAGGTCGGTTTGGCTTCCCCTAAGTAAAAGGTCTCATGTATACGTCCTCTTTATTATTTTATCAAATATTTAAAAGAATACGTTTTATTATCATGCTGTAAATGGTTGTCTGAATGACTTCTAGACTTTCTATAATGTACATCTAGTAATGCTTTCTAATTTGGTGATGAGGCAGGTACTCTTTCTGCATGTGCTCACGAAAAATAGAACAGACTCAAATGGTATCCATTAAAGAGTTGCTAAAATTGATTCATTATTTAAAGTTTTAAGAGGCAATTTTTCTCAGCAGTAATCTGTTGTTCTCTACTTAGTGCTGCACGAGCTCTTTTCATGAAAATTTCATGTCCATAAAATAACTTGGCATTTAGGTATTGCAGACTGTTTTAAAGCAGATAATAGTGTTGAGTCTAACTTAATTTTCTCTTTGTAAATTTTTCCATCAAAGTGTAAATTCCTCGTTCAAGATTATCTTTTACTGACAAATATATTAAATTCAGATCCTATCCAAAGGATTCAAGCACATTCCAATTTGTAATCATTTCTTAACACGAAAATTTTTGGAGCCGGAAACATCATTGGGTAATGCGAGGACGCTGCTCTCTCTCCATGGTGCAGTTCGTACACCTGTCGCTGTATTATGTGGAAGGCCTTCCATTACCATGAGAGATTCAAGTGCATTGGTTTGGGGAACGGATCTACCGAGAAAACCAATTGAGCTAGACAGCCTGCCACTGCCAAACTCCAAAATGCCAGTCTTACACTTTAACGACAAGGCGTCTGAGTTCTCTAGCACGAGGATCGCGAGAAAGTTAGACCTTGGTAATTTTAACAACAATTATCTGGTTGGTTGATCTTTCCAACAGCACATTTGTTTCGTCGGCAATAATCCTTTGATAACACACAAAAAAAGTATTTCAATAGAAGGGCATGGCTGTCCACAACTGTCTATCAGATTATGTTCTAGTGAACGAAACGACTTTAACGAATCATATCACTCAGTCGGAAAATTCAGAGACTAGTGTTGGTTCGATGCTCCTGACACGTGAAAACACCAGGGATTTCATGGTCGCATTGTGCTATCACAACACGCATGGTGAATAAGAGTCTTTGTTCGACAGTTTGGAATTGTTCGGTGAACAGCTTGAAATTGCTTCGCTTTATTGATGATTGGAATTCTCGCTTCTGATCACGAACTCTCTGTTTTGTTTGAGAAATGTGTATAATAAATGACCTATAACTGTTGCTCATTGGCCATTGATTATGCTTCAGATTCATGCCTGACACTCTGAAAAATGTAGCACAAGTTAGCGAAACTGTAAGTGATAAGTAATCATTCCTCTAGACCATAGAATTTGAGCAAGATTTCCTTGTACGTTTTGGTGTTTCAATACCAAAATTCTAGGTATTTTATTGTCAAAAGGTAGTAAAGGTATTGTTGTTATGCTTATTCAAATTAACATTTGCCTGTTTTAAGGAACACCTGTTTGTTTCATCCTTTCAGAAAAACAAGTGATCTCCCACGGGAAACTTGGTGCAATGTTCATTCTCCAAAATAAACAGGAAAAGAAGGAAAAGAAGAATGGGGGGGGGGAAGGGAAAGGAGGGGGGGAAGGAAAACTGAGGGGGTGGAGGCGGAGCAGAGAAGGAAACGTGAGATGAGAGAAACGGACGAATGGCCTTATATTTGATCGGTACAAACAGAGCAACTGAAAGCATTCGTATGATAAACACAACGCTACTCATGCAGCGGTGCCTGTCAGTTGAAGAAGGACTGAGAAACACTGACGTGGAGCTGTTAGAGCATGGAACTGAATTGCAATAAACTGGTGCTGAATGAATCAAACCTTAGCTAATTGACGTTAACTAGAATCTCGATGATGCGCAAGGTTGATTTGATTTGCTGCATTTTGACTGTTACGAAAAACTGTTGCGTGACTTGCGTCACTGTCTAGAACTTTGGTGCATATTCAATTACAGTCAACTCTCTCATAGCGACCACTTCTCGTAAGCAACCACTTCGTAAACAACCGTTTTGTCTCTCAGTTAAATACTGTTCTCAGAGCTCTCTCGTAAGCGACTACCACTCAAATTTCTAAAGCGACCGCGACCACTTTTTAGGCCAGAAATTTGACATATTCTTTTGTTTTCTGTTTCTAGTAAGCGACCACCCAACATAATCATGTATGATCGTTAGTAAATCACTACTCAGAAGTGACAAAAGTTCAATTTTTAATGACGCTACCCCGTTGTTTTCCTAGGTTTTGTTCGGTTTAAATTTCAGGTGATTTTCATTAACATGAGACACATTGACACGTACTGTACACTCCACTCTACTTTTCCCGAAACTTGTTGCATGTGAAAAAAATCAAATAAATTAGTTTCTATTTGCCTAAGTTTAGCTGATTAGGTAATCTATTTATGTAATTAATTGATCAATCCAGTGTTAGACTGATTTTGTTGATCTTTCCCGAAAGCGACCACCTCCTGTAAGCGACCACTTTGTGGTGCACCAAGGGTGGCCGCTTACGAGAGAGTTGACTGTAGTATTGTATCACGATGATGAAGCAGTTTTTCAAGTTTACGTATGATGTTGTAAATAGTTTAATGTTGTAATGTTACTTTCTCTAGTTGAGCCGGAAAGTTCTAGAATCTTACGCTGTAAAGTATATAAGCCGCCCGGTGTAGCTTTTATTTAAGGAGACAGAAAAAGAGAGAACGCTTTGAGTCAGTAGTGTGACAGAGGTCGCGTGTACATTTGGCCGTGTTTATTTGAGTGTGACAAAGGTCGAAGTGTAATTTGCAAGCCAAGCGTGTGCTTGTTATGGAGTTATTCGTGCGGAATTTACTACGTTCGTTTGAAATAAATAACCTTGTTGCTGTTCCGACAACCCTGCGTTCTGTTTGGACTGCGAACAACCTACCACTCACCTATAAACCGGTAGAGGACTCCTTTTAAATGCTCGTGCTCCAAACTTAGAAATGCACGCAGAAAGTTTCATTGCTTGTAATGCGCATGGCTAATGGAGTGTCAGTCCGATTGTCCTTCCTGACAATCTTCATTTAGCAGGGTTGGCGCAGTGGTGAGAGCGCTCGCCTTCCACCCATGTGTCCCGGGTTAAATTCCCGCACTCGGTGTCATAAGTGGGCTGAGTTTGTTGGCTCTCTGCTCTGCTCCAACATTTAATTTGATTTAGAGTTTATTTGATTTACAGCACTCTTGTTCGGAATGACGTGGGACGTAAATAAAGTAATCATTATTAAAGAGTTGACGAATGCAAGCGAACTGTTATGCATGTTAGCGATGGGAAACAAGTCGCTGTGCCGACATTTCTCCTAGGAAAAACTTGAGTATTTGTTACGGAAATAAAAGTTTTGCCTATCCGCCTTTCCCTTCAACTTTCCCTTCGTTACAATAACAACACATCGCTTTTCAGTCGATCCGAGTTGATCCGACCCTCACTGCTAAGTGGTCGGAAATTCATGGGGTCACTTGGCCTAGAGAGGACTGGGCCTCTCAAGTAGACTGCGTGACTGTGCAGAACTGCTCGATCGACCCGCACACAGCAAACGTTTGGTCAGTTTTGGAAGAGATTTTTCACATTTTAGAAACAAAGGTATGGTTTATCTCCCACTTGAATATCTCACGAGTGATTGTAATATGTAACTTATCGAAAAAAAAACCCACGAATCGTCGAGTCATGGTGGACTATTTATTTATTCAAGGGGCTTCAATGCTTGGTTATATTAAGTTTATTACCTACTCATGAAAATGCTCTTATGTAAAATCTCCTGGCCTATGAATGGCAGGAGCTGAAATTATCGATACTGCTTGATGAATAACTTCAAAGTGAATACAATTGTCAGATTTGAGAACAACATCTTGCCTTGGTTACAAATGTTATTATTAGTCTGTTGAGTAACCAACCGTAGCTCGCGGCCCGGCCGATATAAGACTTATATTGGCCGTTCCGAAATTCAAAAGGAAACTGGGGCGAGTTTCAAATTTTGAAGTAATCGATAAATTGACACCATCACATGAAAGATAACATTGAAATTGGTCGTTTGACCAAGTTTGACTCTTTTAGGTTGAACAGAGACCAAGTTATGGACCTTGAAACATAGCTCAAAATCCATACAAATGTCTCTAATGTTGTGACAGCGTCCCCCAAAGCACTGGTTTTGGGGGACGCTGCCTTGCTAATATTGCCCCAAACAGGACTGCAATAAACTGTAATTAAAATAGGGCATTACCCGAGCATTATACATATTCCGGCATTCTAGTTTGGCTTTTAGATACTTTGTTAAAATAACAAGTGATTTTATCCATTATTTCCTTTATGTTCCTTACTTATACCATTCAGTTGGTAGTTAGAAGGACCTAAAACGTGAGTAGCATTGGTGACTCTCACTATAACAAATGAATAGAAATATTGGCATAAGATTAAAAAAATACATCAGTGGATAAGTTAACGGTAATACTCTACTGTCCAAGCTAACAAAATAGTTGACACTGGATTCCTGAACTTTGGGATCAGCTATTAATGTATTCTTTTGTTAATAATTATTTTTAAGGCACAGAAAGGGATTGATGATGAAAGATGAAATCCGTTTTATTTTAAGGTGGTTCGAAATAGTTTTCATTTTCTTTAGACAAGTTCTACAAATTCTTTTCTAAGTTATGTTTGGTTCATCGTATTACTATGAAATTTGGCACAGAAATAAAATTAATATCATAGATTCGATACATGTCATTTATTTCAGAAAACCTGTTACCATGACAATTAAAAAAAAATTCTGTAGGGAAGATTAAGAATAAAACTACTTTTTGATTATTGCTTTCTTAATTTTTTCCCTACCTACAGAATTTTTTAAAAGTCGGACTATAAACGCAGTCAATTGATCTTAGTTGTTACCGAAAAAATCGAAAAAATCTACCGAGCGAAAGCGGAAATATAAGCGAGTGAAGTTACGAAACTTGAAAAATTTCGAGTCGACAAGATTAGCATTTGAGCATGCGCGACACACGCGTGCTCTTACTTTTTATAGATATGGCGTGAGTTGTTTACGCGCGCGCGCTCTTGGCTAAAAACCCTTTCGAGCCTCCTTAACAGATCTTCGAAACTGATATAACAAGAAATATATATGGAGAACCTTGTGCTGATATTGGGCTTTCGTGTCATAAGTTATGGTTTCTAGCTTTAAAAAAAGAATATTGATTGAAAAATCTGATTTATTAACTACTGTCCGACATACACTCGGAGAAGGAATTCCGAGTTCTCCAAACAGAAAATCGCCAATTTACTTGTTCCATACTTTGAACCACTGAGCAACAAGAGACCCATCCGAACTTAGGCCCGCAGTCTAGGTCCATGTTGGAAACCTCCTGCAAACTAGAATGATAAGAATGTGGCCAGGTGGTGTATTGATGAAGAGCGAAGCGAGATGAAGCCCTCATCACTAATATTCCACACATCCACATTCTGATCCTACCGGTATGCAGGACGTTCGACTTGGTACAGCTCCTGCTAAGAACTCGGATTTCTTTTATTCGGGCGTGCGTGTGACAGTTATGAAATAAATCATATCTTTCTTGGTTCACATACCACGCCAGACATTTATCATCTCATCAGAATATTTATTGCTTATATCCAGGCCTTTTTAAAATGGACTCAAGTACTACAGAAACTCTGTTGGACAGCAGCGCTACGAGCTTTAGTCTGCTGAATGCTATGGCGACGACTGCCATTGTTGTTGTTTTGTATGCATTCTGGAAAGAAGCCCGCAGTGAAGCCATTCTCAAGCGAGTCAATCTTCCAGGACCCAAGCCGTGGCCATTTTTTGGCAATTTGCTTGAGGTCAGAAAATTTAATGGCATCCATGAAATGTTGCATGACTACCTGCAAACGTACGGTAAGGTGTTTTCGCTGACAGTGGGAAGAAAGCCCGCGATTGTCATCGCAGACCCTGATTTCTTGAAGCAGATTCTTGTGAAAGATTTTTGGAACTTTAGAAATCGGTTCATGCAACTGAAGCCTACTGGGCCAGCAGCGAAAGGAATTTTCATAGCGCGCGATGAAGAATGGAAACGGATTCGTGCCACGCTCTCTCCGTCCTTCAGTGCAAAGAAAATGAAAGGAATGGTGTCTTTGATGGACGAATCTATGAAGAGGGTCATGGAAAAGATAGATCCTGTAGCTGATACAGGTGAGATAGGTGATGAGAACAAGCATTAGCGAATTTGTGCTGAGAACATTAAAATGCGTATGTCAAAGCCAAGAGATAAACGAAAGGTAGTGAAGTTTCCTGTGAACTCGCTACTGGCTTGACACAGCACCATGTGACCAAATTACGGAACTAACGAGAATTCTCTGTATTGATCTTAATTAAGAGGTATCCATGACTGGTCCTGTTCCCATCTCGGATTTCCAATGCAAGAATAGTTTGTGAACTGAAATCCTTCCCTGAGAAAGATTTCAGTGCGGCCCAAGCTGTTGTTTGATCTCCTGTTTTGTATTAGAAAACCCAAAATTATATCGTAATCCAGATTGTGTATCATTTGCGGAAATCCTGGGAATGATTACTGCGTTTTTTTTTCACTTGTTTTGTAGGTAAATCGGTGAATATGTTGGATGTGTTCGGTAGAATGACACTGGAAGTTATACTATCCACCGCGTTTGGCTTCCAGGCCGACATTCAAAACGACGAGGAAAGCGTGTTGTTTAAGAGGGTCAAAGACGTCTTCCGTGTACCATGGATAGTCGGGATAATGAGGCAGTTCCCTTTTGGAAGCTATATCTTGAGGATTCTTGCAAAACTACGTAGGCAAGGAAGCTACTTTGAGAAGGTCGCCTCGGACATGGTCCACCGACGGAGAAAAAGTGGAAAGCTGGGGAGAGAAGACTTAATGCATCTGATGCTGACAGCACATGAACAATTCAACGGCGACGATGTCTCCAAACTTACGGATGAAGAAATAATCGGCCAGTGCCTTATCTTTCTGTTGGCAGGCTACGAAACCTCAAGCAATACTCTGGGATACATCACCTACTATCTAGCACTGAACCAGGAAGTACAAGACAGGTTGAGAGAGGAGATCACGTCAGCAGTCAGGACAAATCCCGACAGCACACTTTACGATCTTGCGCATAGTATTGAGTACCTGGATTGTGTCATCAATGAGACGCTGAGATTAAACCCACCACTTGCTCAATTAAGCCGAGAATGCGTCGAAGACTACGATTTCAAAGGAATTCGCATTCCTGCAGGATTCGAAGTGACCGTTCCCGTTTACTCCCTTCATCGTGATCCAGTCGCTTGGTTCGATCCCGAGAGGTTCGATCCCGAGAGATTCCTGAGTCCCGCTAAAGATAACCGTCACCCTTACCAGTTTATGCCTTTTGGTTTGGGTCCAAGGTCCTGCATCGGAATGAGATTCGCCTTGATGGAGATCAAGATTACTCTGGTGAAATTTTTGTTGAAATACAAGGTTGTGCGATCGCCTGAAACACAAGTTCCCTTGAAAATTGTTGCCGGTGTCACTTTGATCGCGAAAGATGGAGTTCACGTACAGATAGAGAAACTTTAGAATCTTTTTGGATTGCAATGACATGTTGCGTTTGCTTTGACTTTTAATGAACGTTTTCAAGTTGTAACCAGTTCTTTATTATTCCTTTTAGCCGAAGATATTTAAGCAGCATTGACTTGTTGGCAAATTAATGATGACGGAGGAGGAGGACTCTCTCAATTCTTAAACAATCATGATGAAATGTGCTTCTGATACACGTTGCAACAACACGTATTAACTTGCATAGAAACCCAAAGTAAAGGTGGATAATGTAGTAAAGAAATGAAAACACACGACAGAAGTGGTAAGAGAGAGAGTGCTTCTCGTATTTTGTGAGTGTTCTCAGTTCAAAATTTCCAGTTCCTTTTACTGATTCCTCAACTACATCGAGACAAGGTTGTTATTTCTTTGATTAAGATGTCCCAGAGATTTGCGACAGGTTTCATACCAGAAGTCAGTTATGAAATTTGATGACACTCTAACCCCCAAATTTTAGCTAAATGCTAAAAATTGAAATAGTAATAATAATAATAGAAATGATAATAAATGATAATTGAATCACGTATTTTTCATTTTTTCTATGTAATTTTATTTATAACATTTCCAAACATTTGCGCGCACCTAATGAGTCAAACCTTAGTTCACTAGAGTCTAATGTATCAGTCAAATCCAAGAACGCCCGTCCCCTCTCGGGCAAATCCTGGGACATTTAACTTTTTTGAAAAATGGTATCTATTTGTTTTACATAATAAAAAAAAAACATTTTGTGTCTCGTTTAGTGGCGCTCGACTAAGACTGCTCGAGTCATTTTCCACAAAGAAACGTGTGTTGTGTTTTTTTCTTCTACTTTCTTTTGAAATTTGTCTACAGCATCGGCAAGACGTTTTTCTACGTCTTCGTTCATCTAATCTGGTAAAATGGCCTCTTAACTTTCAAAACTTTCCGCCATTTTAGAAAAACAGAGGGAAAAGTTTTAAGTGATGACGTCATCCGTGTCCTTTAATAGATCATAAGTAAGAAAATCAAAATGCATGCATAACGAAGCACTTTCGAACTCTACTAATATAAAGTAATCGTGAATGGTAATACCCTATTAATAGCGCATTTATGACAGCAAATACACATTCAATGTGTTCTTTCATTGTACGGATGAGGCAGAGAGCAATCATGTGATATTAGTTGTTTCGTTGTTGCGTTTTTCGTAGTCGCGTTGCTTTATGCCTTTTCCACATAATCCTGTTGCATGTTACCGCTGGCCAACATTTTCTCGATAGTTAAATGCTCGACCGGGCGGGCTACGTTTCGCATCAAATTTCCCACCATGCGGAGCTAATCTCACATTAAATGCCCGGAAAGGGGTGGGGTGGGGGGAGAGGGGGGTATGGGCGCTCTTGGAACTGACCGGCTGAGATACATGACTTGGTAAAGTATGACTGCTTACAAGAAAGCTATCGAGTAAAGTTAAGCTGTGGTTCATTATGATGTGCAAGGTGTCCGGGAGTTCCTTTGCCAAAGACATCGACAACCAGTGTAAACTCGTTCGTCAAGAAAGAGGTGTATATTAGTCCATGCATACACCTTATTCCAAAATGGCTCCCATTTGAATATTCTTTTGTTTTTATTCAAATTAGCCCTTGTTACCTCGTTCGTAAGAGTAAAATTCAAAAGAACATTTTACCTTGAACGAGGCAACAAGGGCTAATTTGAATAAAAACAAAATAATATTAGAATGCGAGCCATTTTGGAATAAGGTGTATAAAACCCTGGGAGCAGAGTTCGGGAACTTGGCCCTTTCGCAGAACGTGTTCTGAGCTCGTGGTTTGTCTGCACAAAAAATTGTTAAAAGCGCAATGTTTTAAACGAAATTCAGTATTCGGAAACTAAACACACAGAAAATAATATTCTGCACGGAACAGTGACAGAATTCAACTATTTTACTATGAACCCGAAAACCGTGAACACTTATGTTTATATGGAATCTATTATGAAAAGCTAATCACGCGTCAGAAAACTAAACCACAAACAGTAACGGTCATTAGGTTGTGGCTTTATGTCCGTTTGGCTGTCTTGAACTTTAACATAGACATTTCTAGTGTTCACAGTTTTCGGATTTTCAGATTGAAAAGGTTTGCTAATTCCTTTGTTTATTAAGATTTATTAATACTTTGATATTTAATTTATTTACATTTTGTAGCTTCAATCTCCATCTCGAACATGTGCGCCCTTATCTTGGAGTCGCGGTTCATTGATCGCAGGGGACTGATCACCATTCAACCTGTTTGAAAAAAGTTTACCTGGAGGACTGGGCCTCTGTAATGGGGTGCTCAACTGATAACATGCTGCGTGACGCGCATTCAAGGAATGTGCCCCGTCACTGTACATGTAATTTGTTGTGTTGTGTATATTACACACAGCAAACGTTTTGGAAGAATCAGCAGAGATTTTTGCCATCTCAGAAGAGAAGGTATGACTCACCTCTCACTTGAATATCACAGGAGTGATTATAATATGCAAATTATCGAACAAAACACATGATATCATCGAAAGATGGAGGATTAAATCAAGGCACTTAGCCGGCGATACATACTCACTGTAATACTCAAAGCTTAGAAAGTGCGTTTCAAGGGATGTTGACGCTTTGAAGGCAAGATTTCCGCACAGCCCCATCATTAATTATACATGTATTTTGTGACTCAAACCAGTATATTCGTCTTTGGAATAGGGTCAGTATGACTGTGTGGAAATCTTTCCGCGTTGACTACCGCTTGTTTTCAGTGTAGAATTTCAAATTTCGTGAAGGACGGCGAAAACAGTATGTAAATGCTAGCAGATAAATAGTTAAACTGGATAAGTAAAAGAGACACTTTCTAATGTAAAAAAGCGACAAGAGTTCCGAAGAGCTCCAAGTTCGAGTATTCCGGATCGAATTGAAATTTAGAAGTGTTGGTTTTTGCGGAGAGGGCCGAAACCGGAGTTGTAGCCAGCACTGAATAGAGAACCAACAAACTCAGCCCACTTATGACGCCGAGTCAGGAAATCGAACCCGGGACACATTGGTGTAAGGCGAGCGCTTTCACCAATGCGCCAACCCTGCGCCAATCCTGCTCCCCTAGATTGATGTGCCATGTATTCATAAACCCAAGTTTAATTACAGGGTATTTTTCGCTTCTTATTTAGGTGAATCGGTTGAAATTTTGAACGTGTTTAACAGAATGACACTAGAAGTTATACTTTCCGCTGCATTTGGTGTTTAGACCGACATTCAAAACGACGAGGAGAGCCTGCTGTTGAAGAAGGTCAAAGAAGTCTTCCGCGGATCATGGATAATCGATGTATTAAGGCAGTTTCCTTTTGGAATGTTTCTGTTGTCGATCCTTGGAGAACTCCGTCGGGAAGCTTCTTTGAGAAGATCGCCTCGGACATCGTCTATCAACGGACGAAAAGTGGAAACCTGGGAAGAGAAGACCTAATTCATCTGATGCTGACAGCACATGAACAATTCAACGGTGAGGGTGTCTCCAAACTTACGGATGAAGAAATAATCGGCCAGTGCCTTATCTTTCTGTTGGCAGACTACGAAACCTCAAGCAATCTTGGGATACATCAGTTACCATCTGGCTTTAATCCAGGAAGTACAAGACAGGTTGAGAGAGGAGATCACGTCAGCAGTCAGGACAAATCCCGACAGCACACTTTACGATCTTGCGCATAGTATTGAGTACCTGGATTGTGTCATCAATGAGACGCTGAGATTAAACCCACCACTTGCTCAATTCAAACGGGAATGCGTCGAAGATTACGATTTCAAAGGAATTCGCATTCCTGCAGGATTCGAATTGACCGTTCCCGTTTACTCCCTTCATCGTGATCCAGTCGCTTGGTCCGATCCCGAGAGGTTCGATCCCGAGAGATTCCTGAGTCCCGCTAAAGATAACCGTCACCCTTACCAGTTTATGCCTTTTGTTTCAGGTCCAAGTTCCTGCATCGGAATGAGATTCGCCTTGATGGAGATCAAGATTACTCTGGTGAAATTTTTGTTGAAATACAAGGTTGTGCGATCACCTGAAACACAAGTTCCCTTGAAAATTGTCGCTGGTGTCACTCTGATTCCGAAAGATGGAGTCCACGTGCGAATAGCGAAACTTTAGGACCGTTTTGGATTGCAATTACAGTTTGGTTTTCTTTTGATTTTACTTAATGCTTTGTTGCTGTAACCAAGTCCTAGCCGATGTACGTTTGCAAGTGGGGGAGGAGGAGAAGAAGTGGGAGAGTAATAAAATAAGAAAAGGAAAGCTCTTTTCATTCTTAATAATAATGAAATGCGTTGTTGATTATTAAAAGGAAAAACATCAGAAACGTAGTTTAATTTGACGCTTCCTATAAATACAGTTATAAGCTAATGCATTTGCTCTACGAGTTGGCAGTAAATAAAGTATTCAAACGAGATAAATTTTAACCAAAAACAGGGTGCTCAGTGATGTAATAAAGATATAAAAGCGCCGAGTGCATTGTTCAGTTATATAGCACGCGTGAATTTGTATTGTTTTTGCGAGATCGTCGGCTTTGTTCCCGCACAAGGGATGAAAATGTGAAGCTTGTGGGATGTGGCTTCGAGTGACAAGAAAACCACACAAATTAATTTGTTTAGGTAAGCTGAAAGCCAGTTATTAGGCACTATGGCCACGTGGTAGCGAGCATTACCCCTTAATTTGGTATCTTTGTTCCCACACAAACGAGTCAATCCTATAGCTCTTCCAGACCTCTATTTTCATTGGTCCTTATGACCTGTAGCTTCTTTTGTTATCAGGGCTAGGGGTATTGTTTGTGTTGTGTCATCTATTGTTTCGTTCTCCAATCACAGACCGCATGGGGGAAGCAACAGGGTTTCTCACACAAACCACTGAGTGCTCAGACGCAACACACTTTGGCTTAGCAAGTTTTTCCGTTTTTTTTTCTTCATTTTTCACTATAACAATTCCAATCCAATCCAATTCTTTATTTACACTGTACAAAACATTTACACGCAATTTATTTTATAAAAATAGTAAGAAGAAAAGAAAGTATTATGAGGCCTCGAGGAAATGAGTGTAACAACCACAATTGATATCAGATACTTCATCCCAGATGGGATGATATTCTATCGTATTTTGTTATCCAGACCTCGCGTACTGGTCCATTTTTAACTCATTCACTGACTGACTTACTCCTTCCGATGAAAAGAAAGTTTGGTTTTTACCTTGCAAACGTTCCTCTGTTGTGGCTATTCGGTGAGTTTGCTCTACTGAATTGTCGCTTCCGTTGTATGGCATTTCGATGCAGCCACGGAACTTACTCTCCCAGCTTTGGATTATTAGCTTCGTGACCATTCACCCAGTAATTTACAGTTAAAGATCAGTTTCCACGTTTTAAAGTCTCAGTAATTGTAATTAGTTCGCCAGACGCCTTGTTTATTCTCTCTCATGAATAGCGTGACAACTCTAACAAACGTTGTTTGAGCAACACTGTGTGTGACTTTAAGCCCACATTGGGAAGATCCTCCCGAGTTTTTTGGTGACATTCTGGTAAAACGGTCAAACTTCGCTCTTAGTTTTCTTCAATATCCTAGAGCTATATATACCATTTTTCCCAGAAAAAGTCTCCAGTCTCCTGATTCCCGGCAAAATATCAAGATTCCTGGGTGAATTTTGTTTTTCTCCCGAAACAGGCCTTCTTAGAGTTGTCAACCCCCGTAGTCCCTGTTACGGAGAGCTCAATAAATTCCTATTAAATACAACGGCCAATACAGGGGATTATAGCGGATTCTCCTGAAATTCAAGATTTATTGAGAAGGTTTTCAACTCTCTCAGCTAATCTATTATCTGAGTGTTAGGAAAATGTGATTCTCTTGACCGTCAAAAAAGTGGAGACGAAACTTTCCACAGAACTGATTACGTAATGTATCCGACATCAAAGACTGTGGTGTACATATTCATGTAGTCGAGCATTACCAATTGTTTTAATTTTTGAGTCCTGCCACTTATTATTGGTTATCACTGTTTGCCTTCTTTTTGCCTAAAGATTATTTCAGCAAGTTTTCCAGCAGGAGGTATACAAGAGGTGTAGTTTAGCATACCAAATTTGAAAATAGGGTTCCGCTAAGGCCTGTTAATTATTTATTTACCATTATTTATCAACATATACCACTCGAATTTGGCACCCATGACAATGTATCTTTTGCAAGATTTCGTGCGCGCATCTTGATTGGTCAAAACAAGAGTACGTTCATGAGATAAATATGCATATAGTGTGAATGATATCAGAACAATATTCCTATCGCGGCGTTGGTCTCCTGCGTTGATATATAATGTATCATTCACTGTGGTTCGTGGTCTCCTCATTTGGTTTTTGGTTTTGTTTAACCATTCAACGTGTTTAACAGCAGTGGCCTTCTAGGCTGCAAATTTGGGTATAAATTGAAGGTAAGTTGGGTAAGAATAGGCTCTGCCTGAAATTCTTCAGCCAGTAAATCGTGAAGCAACAGCTATTGTCGTATTGTAAGATAAGGTGGCTGGACGTACTTCGGTTTATGAATCACTAAAGACCCGCAACAATCGTCAATCAAGCAACGTGAAATGAGTTGCCATGCAGTAAAGGACGATTCTACTTTTCTTCAATTATTGATAAATTGATCGAGTCTCCTCTTTCAAAGAATAAGTCATCAAATGTTGGTTTTTCGTTGTTAATACAATATGCGCTTAAATATTTGCCAAGTGAGTGCTGGAGTTGCGAGCCAAGTGGGTCTGTCATGGATTGTCACTGTTTGCAACACTGCGCTGTTTACAGCCGCATAGTTCCTAATCTATCTTTTGTTTGTTTATAGGGATATTAATAAGTAAGCAATTCGTTTTATCAGTTTTGTTTTCGATTGATTGTTTAATGGCCCTCAAAAAGAGAATGTGCGATAAATGTGTGCATATTTCAGCAAGGCTGCAAATAAATCACGCAGAGACCCATGCCTTCATTACCTCATTTCTTTCATTACTGCGACAGGCTTTAGCAACACCTTTTAAAATTATTATTCTACCCTCCTCAATTTCATTACGTTCTGGCATACTCAGTTACCGACATATGAAGGAACACGGACGTTTGATCTCTTTGATGTAGCTGAAGTTTACCCTCGTATCTTGATGGAGGAGGGAGATCAATTGCCACACACAACAGAATTTCTTCTAACTCAAATAGCAATAAACTACATTTTGGTTAAGAGATTTCTAGTCGAGGGTTACTTTAAAATTAATATAAACTCTTGGAAGAAAATATTTTGGATGTTCTACCTCAAGAAAAAAGTTGGTACTGTACTGAAGAAAAACTTGTTCTCCTACGAAACCAAGGAGAATAACCGCGTGTTTAAATATTTTCAAAGAACCAAGACTTCCTCTCGGCCATGAATAATTTAAATGTGAATAGTTTTGTGAAAATAAAAGCCTTTTAGCTAACACATTGATTTGCGGCCAGCAGTGTAATTAAATAAGAGCGATAAATGTGATCAGTTTACATGGCAAAACGAAACTGGGCGGATTATCATCGCGTTAAATGATGGGAATTTATCTTTCACAGTATACTGAGTAAATAATTATAATTACAATTCCCCGTGGCGCCAGTTACAATTAAGAAGATGGAGCAATTACAGCCAGATATTTATGCATTTGCCAGAATGTAATGTGTATTCAAGAGGAAAAGCGTTGTCATATCCGCTGCAATCAAGATGAAATAAGAAATAAAATTGGTAAATTCCTCTGAAACATGGATGGAATATTTATAAAAGTAATGTGATCCTGTTTATCTCAAAGATTATTTCGGTGTGGCCAGCATGCAGCACAAACGAAACAAAAGCTTCGAAAAATGAATTCTGTAACAACAGTGATTATGTACTGGACATTTTTAAACAAAGGCTTACATCAGATCATAATATTTTGTGCCGACATTTGTCTTTACGGTAATACAGAAATCCGGCTAGCGTCTGCTATTAATCATTTATCGAAACTTCCCCAATAAAACTCTCAGAAATTGAAACTGATTGTTCCTGTCTATTTCTTTGAAAGATTTAAGCCCTCATTACTTCTAAGAAAGGATATGTTTTGAGTTTAAAGCCGAGATGAGTCGATGATAAAGAAACTGAAAAGTTTTTTGATTGGAAAGTCATTAAATCAGAACTAAATAACCTCACTGGTAAACAAACAGAAAACAAACCAGGGTGTTTTTGGCTATCGAGAATTAAATCTTTAATGAAAAGAAATAGTTATAATTACACAGTGGAACCCCGTTAATACGACCACCATCGGGCCATGAAAATTTGGTCGTATTAACGGGGTGGTCGGATAAACGGGGCTTTATGGTAAGAAAATAAATGGGCGTATGCAGTTTGGGCACAAAAATGGTGGTCGTATTAACGGTGGTCGGAGTTCCATTGTAGTTCTCTTAGTTTTAAAATCAAAGACATAAGAGGCATAAGACATTAACGTACATAATGGCAAAGGAAATTCCATGAGTTCAGTATGCCGAAGCTGCATGACTCACACTATAATTCTCAGTTAGCTTTTGCAAAAGCTTGTAAGTATGTCATGGATATTGCTTGTTAATTCTTTGCAATAAAAACGAAAAGACCAAACGAAAAAGAAAAAAAAAACAGTGCCCAAAGTTTCCCTCATCAGCGTATATCTTAAACCTCAGCTCACAGAAACGGAACAGAATTTTATTGTTAGGCCCAGGTCAAACGCGGTACTCCACATGAGCCAAACCTAATTATAAGTTCGCCTGTTGAGTCAAACGCCGAACTTAATTCAGCCGAACTTAACTTGACCATGAAAATAAACCGATCGAGGTTGACTTATACATTGATATATATTAACATGATTATGTATTTGGTTCGGCTCATGCGAAGATCGGCGTTTGACGACTCGGACTCTATCTTCAGCCGTTCAGTATACGCGCCTGGACGGCCGTGAAGAACGCTTCAGCCGATCCAAGTGGAATCAGTCGAACTTAATTGGGTCAAACGCCGTACATCACATGAACGTAATGACTGAGTTTAGTTCGACTCGTGTGAAGTACGGCGTTTGACCTGGGTCTAAAACGTCGACTGAAATTCTACTGAAACAGTGAGATAACTCAAGTTAATCAGTGCTCCACTGAGGAGTACTGCTGATCCCGACACACTAACTGCTGTACGGGGAATCAAAACGGCGATCGCAACCATCCAAACGACGTGTTATTATTAGTCAGTGCTTATGCTACACAAGGTGGTACTGATGGAAAACACTGTTTAAGTTTGTTAATTGTGCTGTGTTGTACAAGGTAAACTGGCCGTAATTTATTGTGCCTAAAGAAAACTTATTACTTAGCATAGTTAGCTTTATTCGGTGATTTGACACCTGAGATGATGTTACGATCCTCTTTCTTCTGTTCCATTTCGCTATTATTGGACTTTAAAAACAAAAATGTGTTTTGCTGTGACTGCGGGCAGTCTCATCATAAGTCATGCTTTACGCGCGACCGTTCGCAATTTTTGTACAACAGGGCTGGAACAAAAAGAAAACACAGATTTTAAAAACGAATTAAAACAACAAGAACAACAAAATGAAAACAACCCAAAAAGAAAACAAAAGGAAGTATCGGAAAAAGAAACTTCTTTTGAAGTTTATGGATTTTTTTTATCATCAGCTTTGTTATTTGTTTCATCGAGGTGAATGCCTGATCCACATAAAAAATATTGAAATTATGTATGTTAAAGGCAAAAAAGGAAATTTATTAATTATATGACTCGAGATATTTGATATCACCTAACAAATGATTAAAACTTGTAGTATTGGCTGGCGCTTTCTATTTTCAAAATTATCAGGTGCTGACTGACAGGCGGCTGTCGAATAACCAATCGAAATGCACTTTTTGGTGGTTTATCATCGAGGCGTGGTCGCGCAGAATTGAAAAAGTGAGACAAGATAAACATTTCTTCTACGACCGGCTGTTTATATTGAAAACGTCAAAGTGATATATAAACAATATATCAGTTGCAGAGTAGCGAATGACGGAAGCAATTTTCCTGCCGACATATCACGTTAACAACCACTGTCATCTCAGAAGCAATAGTTTTGTCCTTGATCAACAAAGGTTCGCCTCTCCGGGATTAATCGCGTTTTTTCCGCCGGACGGCCAGGCTCGCTCATGGATCACCCAAATGAACAATTCTTCTCACCGCTATAATCTACTCGCAGTGGGGACAGTGGTGAATACTGTAAATTGACTACTGTGGAAACTGACTTAATTTTACTACTTCTTCCTTCTACTCCAAATATCTTTGCACCTGCTCAAGTAGTACAGTATATGATTCTTTACAACAGATATCATGAAGTACGCGGCATTAATTTACTTTCTCCGACAATATTGTACCACATCTCTCATACGCTCAGAATCGTTATTAGTTAGGTACTACGCCAAAATACTTTTCGTGAGTGCTTAGTTGATTTCTGAAGTTAAAGTTTTTGTCAGTAACCGTTTAACGTGGTGTTCTTGCATGTTAAAAAAAAAAACCTGTCAGATACTTTTCATCATTTGGCTTCACATCCCGTTTCATATTTAGAGGAATATTCGTGAAGTCAAACCGCAATAATTATATATAGCTGTATCCTTTTCATGTAACCCCATAGTAGGTAGAAAAGACATTATTGTTCTCTCATGATGATTAGTTCGCATGATAATATCTTCAAACAGGTGATTTGACATGGACATCATATTGCAGCACAAGAGTGTGATGTTGCTGGTTTTTCTCTTTTCTTCGAAAACTCTTGCCGGCATTATAACTGGTGAGGTCATTAATATAAAAGTTGCATTACATCTGGAATATTACACTACGCAGCTACAACGAGTTGCAAAAATACTTGAGACACTGTACGCCATTTGGCCTTCAGTGATGTTTCCATGATCTTCCGCTTTCCCTTCCCCTCCCCCTCTTATCAAAGTTGTTAAACTTTGAGGAACAACTTTGAAAGGGGGAGAGGGAGGGGGTGTGAATTGTATCTCACAGATTTGTTAGCAGCAACGTTTTAGAGAAAGAAAAGATGTTTTTGATTGCGAATGGTCTAAACAATTTTGCAACTGGTTGTAGCGAATTTTTCCTCGTCTCGGCTTTCATATCGTAAAATATAATCAAATATTCCAGCTAGATTTTCCATCTCGGATTTCCCGTGCATTGGTCTGTTATTACAGTACCGGGTATCTACGGTAATTCTTAGGAACTGGCTTCAAGACCGATGCACTAGGCTTCACGCTTTTCCGAATCTCAAAAGAAAAAAAAACGAGACTGCTGTACTGTGGGAGTGATGCTGAAACAAACATGACAGTATAAAGAAGCAGAACCTTATTTTCACAGGAAACGAATGTATAAACTACACAACTCTGGATGACGTGAACAGATCCAGATATTTTTCCAGGGAGTTGCTGACAGCGTCAAGCGATCGATCACTTACTGATCTTGAGTGGTTCGCTTTTAATGGATCGGCAGGGAATCGCATAGCAACTTCATGTGTTGAATCCAGACACTGCGGAACAGACGCACCGGGGTGGATGCCGGGGGAACATCCGAAGGCAGAGGAGGGCGTGGTTAGACGGTCCGCTTGCTTTTCTGCAAAACAACTGTGCTGTATTGAGTCTGTAGGCTTACTTGTTAGGAATTGCAGCGGCTTCTATATTTACAAACTAAACACGATGCCTTCTTCCATTGGGTACAACTTTCGTGTCTGTGGAGCTGGAATAGAAGGTAATTACTGATATTCGAGGAAACAATGTGGTTACCTTTTACGGGAGGTCGCGGACATAGCTTTAATTCCTCAGCCCCTGAATTTATTTTGCTTACAAATGTTCCAAATGTGTCGACCAATCGCCGGTCCTGATGCCGTAGAATATTGGCCTACCTAGATGGGTTTGTATACATAGAGGAGTAGGGGTGGATATGGAACCGGGCTTGATGTTTTCCAAGGATTGAGCGTTCAACGCAACGATAAAAAGGGTGATAGGTAGGGCCATTATATAATTACATTTTAATCTATTTCTTACCCTCAACGAATGTTGAGTAGGATAAAATCTGTTGTCGTCGCGAACACTTCTATTGTACCTGTAAATCGAATGTGAAGGCTGGAAGCTTTGTTTCTTTCCTAACACCAGGATTAATTAGCTTTATTCTAGCGTCTTCTTTATAACGATGAATGGTTTGTGTAAGTGACGTTCAGTGAATACAGATGAAGGGTATGTTAAATGCCTTAAAGTCTGATCCTGGTCTGAAACAGGCAAAACCAAAAAAACGTTTTTATTAAAAAGCTTTTTATTTAGATTCAACACCATCTGCATGGACAGGAAACAATAAGACTTCAGGTGAAGTTTATAGGATTGCAAGCAAACAGGAAATGAATAGCTAAGTATAGCTAGCTTCATCAGTTCTTCTGTAGTTTGAATAGTTATGTCCAATATGCGGATGAAAACAAATTGCTGAGTTACTCATCTTGTTTGTTCCCATTCTCTTCAAACTATCATTCCTTGGCTGGGCAAGTCATTCTGTTTGCGTAGGTTTCCTAAATAACCTAAATACTGTAAGGGGTGGAGCATTTTAAGGAGTTTAATTGAGTATTTATTTCCAAGTCAAAAGTCATGAACATTGCAGCCATCTTTCTACTCAGAGACAACCTTTTTTAGTTGGTAAATGAAGAAACAGCTGAGAGCGATAATTAACAATTATTGGACGAGGTTGAGCAAAATAACGTGATTTGTCAGTGGCGAGCAGATCAATTATTTGCCGAAGGCTGAGGCAAATAATTGATCTGCGAGACCCTGGCAAATCACGATATTTTGCGATAAACGAGTTCAATAATTGTTTTATCATTCGATCACCAAGTTTGTTTTGATACTTTTTTTTTGGGAAGCGATAAGCATGCGCTGCTGGCAGAGATCAACTGGTTTCCTTCTCAGTTAATAATTTATTCTAGCGTGGTTACAATTGCGCATGAGCAGAATATTATCTGCAGCAAAAACGCATTTAGACGATATTACGCATGAGCAGATCATTATTTGTAGGCAGTTATTTGCAGGTCACGTGATGGGCTCTTAGCCAATGAAAAGGGGGGAAAATATCCATCGAATGATAACTATAATTATCCACTCGGCAATGACAATTTACTCATAGCACAGCGTTTTGCTGCTGTTTTAGGCAATACTACTGACGGATGTATCGATTATAACCGACTGGACGAGCGTGACAGAGCCGCAGACTACTTCAGTTACCACACTATGAAGTGTGACGCCAATCTACCCCAAGCCTGGTTCAGATTCACCGGCCGCGCGGGGACTGTGATGCCAACTAGATGCGTTCCCAAGTTACACTGCGGCACCCTTTCCCCGGGATGGCTTAATGGCAATCATCCTACTGTGGGGGAGGGTGTTGTGACACGTATGGTTTGTTTCACAAAAGATGACAACTGTTGCTTTTGGTATAGCATTGTAATGGTCAGGAATTGCAGTGATTACATTGTGTACAAGTTTGGTCCATTTCCAATATTGCAGCATTTCTGCAGCTTGCGATACTGTGGAGCTGGAAACGAAGGTAATTATGAACAAGCTAGTGGATACTTCTTCCATTCCGTTACATGGTTAAACCGGCATTCTAATGATTTGAAAGAAGGAAAACGTTTTATCCTTTTCATCATCACCATTGTCTTTACAACACTAGCAAGGCCCGGTATTGTTTCGAAGGCCACCGAATATCAGTCCCACGTACAAATTAATTTACTATGAGGTATCTCCCCCTCATCTACTGTTTATGGCACTTGGAAATATGAAATTTATCTTTATGAAATCAACATCTGGTCGTTTAGTTAGAATTTCCCAACACTGACTCACAATGACAATTATTCAGACTCTTATGTCCTACTTCAGGGTGTAAAGACAAAGACGGAAACACATATAAAGTGCAGCAGACTTGGAAACCAAATCCGCTCGTAACCTGCAATTGCTCACCTGATTTTACAGTACAGTGTTCAAAAACTCAAAATGGCTGCTGGGATGAAAAAGGCAAGGCGTATGTTGACGGCCAAGAATGGTTAAGTAACAGCACAACCAAGTGTATCTGTGGCAACGAAAAAATTTCCTGCACCAGGCTTTCTCGACCAGCTTGCGCTGATGAAAATGGTGATGTGAGAGAGCATGGCACCAACTGGTTCCCAGGCGCCTGTTTCAACTGCTCGTGCAGGGATGGCTTCATGAGCTGCACTAAGTATCACGTGACCATTCAATATGGCTTATTCACGATCGATACAGTTGGGCATTGCCTGCCATGTCGTCATCCACGTGATGATATCAGACCTGCCGGAAATGGAACCGTTAGCAATTGTCAAGGTAGAATTCGCTTTAATTTGTTGTTGAGTTTTGGTGTCTCAATCAAATCAAAACTTCCACACAATGACACGAAGAATTCCCTACAGTCAGTGAATTCGTAATTTATAGAGTTGGTCAGAGAGAGCTGTCTAGTCCGGACGGTATACACAAGCAAAAAATAGATAATAATGGCGTTCATTTTAATCATCATAAAACTCCAACATTCTCTCTAAATAATGTTATGTAGACTCTGTACGGGTCTCTTTCCACTTTTGCGAGCACGAATTCTTGCTATTAGGTAAGTCATTATTTTGAATCCCCTTCACTGATATTCCCGCTGTCTTTAGTATTCTTTCAGCTAAAGAACTCAGATGAGTTATTCCAGTGCTCCAACGGCGCATTTATAAGAAGTAGGCACGTGTGCAATGGAATATCTGAATGTTCCGACGGATCTGACGAGGACGCATGTCACAATGGTGAGAAATCTAGTAAAAACGAAACTTTACTGAGTCATGGGGTAAAGATTCACAAAGTAGAAATTTTGCATAATTTTAACCTTTTTCGCTTCATTAGAAAGGTTTTCAAGTCAGTGACGAATGTAACTTACTTTTGATTTTTCGATCTTTGATTGGTTGACCAAACTGGTGCCACTTTCGTAACCAGTACCTCTCGCGACTTGCACCAGCGCATTTTCCCGCGCTTGGGAATGACTTCAAGTAGTTCTGATTGGCTCATTTTGCTGTTCCCGTCTGAACATTGTGATTTGTTCAAGTTTTGGCTTTTCGAGATTCAGTTGAAAATCGCTCTCACATTTGTGAAACTTTCTGTTTTCAGTTATTTGTCGCGACGAAGACGGCCAGAGTTTGATCCTCAAAGAGCCTTGGCATGTAAGTCTTAATTTTAGAATTTAACGAAGAAGATATGGCTATAAAGTAAAGAAAGCTATTGAAAAAATCTTTTTGGCAACGTTGCTTTTCTAGATTTTCAGTTAATCGTCGTCTTTTAAAAGCAAGAACATGCTCAGACCTACACGGCAACGAATTCGCCTAACGTGGTTATTTTCTGAAAACTTTTTATAGGTTACCAATTGTATTCAATGCCAATGTGTCGCCGAATTACTGAAATGTCAAAGAAGACTTCAGGTAAATTTCCCAGGCAAACATGGCGCTTACGTACCGCTGATTGAGGAGTGTGACCAGCCTGATTGTAACACTGTGCAATTCATCCAAGACCGGAAGAACAAATGCGAAGGTACTAGTGACCTTTCTTTTTATTAAAATAGGGAATCGTTTGGTAGGTTACTTCTTGCTTTCAGTCTTTTATGATCACTATTGCATAGGAAACTTGAAAAAAGATGTACGTCCTCACATTCAGTCAATGAAGAGAGAACGCTTTTGGCGGCATTTGTTACTTTTCTTTATTAGGACCTCTATTAGGTCTGTTGTTTATGATCTTTTTAAAATTGTGTTCATCAGCGATTGAAACTATCAAGGGGCGTCACATTCTTGTAGAAGGAGAGACTTGGGAATACCAAGGATGTACGTTCCGGTTTACAGGAGAAAAGAAAAGGCAGGGGTGTCCAAAAATGGTCGGGCCGTGGTGTCATATGTACAACGGAGCTGTATGCTGTGCCAGGAAATGTACAGGTAAAATCATCTCATTCATGATAAGTCGTGCTCTCTAATACGTTAAATAGCTTTGTAGAGCGTTCTCACTCACGCGATCAGGGCCATGTTGGTTTAACGAAACAAACAAAAAAAGTATTTGCATAAAAATAGAGTTCAATTGCCTGAGGGTTAGCCTTGTACACCGATATTGCTGCCGTTCTTTTGTTTTGGTACATTAACATGGCTGCTGTGACGTCATGTGAAAACGCCCTATTATGAAACAGATGATCTGGCAATGACCGTTAATGTCCCGGTCGTTTTGTATTCTTGTAGTACTTCCGGGTCTCGCAAGTCAGATGAGATGGAATATCACTACTTGCCCTGGAGGACTTCAGCTCAAAGCGCGTGATGACTTGTGTAACACACCCATCCCAAACTGCCTGCTCTCGAACAATTTCTGTGAAACCAGTATGTTTAATAATGTTTTTTGTTATACTTATCTCCCCAAATTTAGCTATTACACCTGATGGTAAATTTAATCAAATTGGTTCCGTCGGTTGCTATCTATGAGTGACTACGTGACGAAAACAGAAAGGTCTTGTTTGGTATGAAATATGATGTGTTTCATCAACGAACTTTGGATTTTTTTGTGATAAACACAGTTCATGGGCTTTTGGGCGGGGTTTCAGTTCGCATCTGAGGACCATAAACAAGCTTAAAAAATGTTAGGTTTTCCAATCAACCCAATCCAATCTATTGGCTGAAAAGAGGTAGGTATAATTACATATAATGTAATCTTTGCACGTGATGTATCGAATTCCATTCAAATTATTCAAAGCCACATACAACTCGTTTGAAATTCAAGTGGAAGCTGTCACCTTTCAACCTGTCAAACTTGAATGTGCCATGTTTAACTCAGTTAGATAATTTTTATCACGTGACCAGCTTTGCCTGCAACCAAAGATAATTAACAACCACTTGAATTACCCAGCTCCTTTGGACAATCATTCCCTTTTATCTATGCATAATTAATTTGTTATGTTACCCTCCCTCATAATAGAATGTTATGATTGTCATTCTGTTTCCTTCTTCCTGGTATTTCAGATGTCACGTGCCGTGATGAGAAGTCCAATTTCTATTTTGAGGGAGCCGCTTGGTCTGTCGGCGACTGCATCACGTGCAAATGCAGCAAGGGATTCATTTCATGTTCCCAAAAATTGACTTTCATAACATCCGCTGACCAGCACACTGAACATTGCATACAACCAGGCTGTAATGTGGCTGCGTTTTTGAACTCACAAAAAGGAATTTGTAAAGGCAAGTTAGTGACAGCATCCAGATGAAGACAAAATCAGCTTCAGTAGAATCTGTGTACAATAACTAAAAAATCTCGGTCTCACATTTTCTCGGTCGTTTTTCATGATGAGATGACGGGTGCAATTATTTTACTGACAATTCCTCCAAGTAACTTTTGAGTTGACCTCATTTGTTAGTAAAATCTCAGTGTTAGTAGTCTGCCAGGTGAAAATGATACAAAGATAGTGCTCCCAATACGTTTATTTGTTATTTGTTGTTTCATACCCGCCACTACACTACATTATAACTTGATTGAAACACTGAAAACTGAAGACGTAAAGATAAAACTTTTCTTTCTATACTTTTGTTTTTATCGTGGAAAATAATCAGACATTGGGTGATGTTGTACCACGTAATTCGTTTTGTTTGACAATGGCGTGCTGAAAGAATCGGTGGGCAAGAGGTGATAGCCCCAGTGCAAGGAGCCAGTAAGAGCGAGTGCGTACTCATATACGGACTGTTTTATGCAATGACCACATTTTTGCAGCTTGCAGTTGGAAGAACCAAACTTTGCCTGATGGTTACAGCTGGAAAGAAAATGGTGTCGATTTCTTCTGCTCCTCGAATCAACGAGTAAGGCCTGGTTGCTACTTGTACACTGATAAGATCAACTGCACTGGAGCTTTCAGAGGTTTGTTTCTTTGTTGAGCTCAGTTACTATGGTTACATCTTGGTTACAAAGGTGCTAAAACCACCCAGGATCTAGATCTTCCATTTCCATTTTCTGTGCTTGCGTGGGCTTCGATTAACTTACTGACCTCCGGCTACTGGTTTAATAGCAAAATCTGTGCTAGCGAGATCAGTTAATCTTTGTGGGGTTTGAAGTATCGTTCTTCATTGTTTTATGCGACAAACTTAGATTACACATAACGCACTACACTTCAGTATGACTTACCGAACCTTGGGAAGGAGTTTTGGGATTTCCAAGGCTCCCTGGCACTTTGATAATTTTTGACTGAAAAAATCTATGAACTGTTTCAATATTTTTTTGAAAAGTATGGCTGTTCGATATAAAGTATCATCAGAGGATATACCATCAAAGCACTCATATTTCATGGAATGCTCTTAGTCGGGGAAACTCCACGGAGAAGCAAATCTCATTTTTCAATCAACATGAACAAATGTTTGATTTTCTCAGTGTTGCTCGTGCCCTTTCTTCGAGCAGAGTCCATTTTGAAAAATCCAGCGCTCAACTGTCGTGAGGAATGGGGACCAAGTTTTTTCGTTCTGAACTTGGTGGGCGGTCAAAGTACTCCATGCTTAACAACTTTTTCTCACTCCTTCCAATAGACAACTTCACCGGTACCTACATTATCAAAAATGGTCGCCGTCTGTGTGTTTTTTTTTCACAAATATATACCAATAAGTATGGATAGCATTTTTAACGTGCTCCTTTGGCGTTTAGGAATTCAAGACTTAAGGCTTATTTCTGAAGAAAAGTTGTTCCTCTGTGAGAGCGGAGACGAAATCAGATCATTGAATGACAGATGTAATAAGGTAGACGAGTGCGATGATATCTCAGACGAGAAAGACTGTACTCAGTGTAAGTGACGTCATTGGTCAGCGGTACTAAACGCAGGCTTCATAATGGTCGACCATCCTCATGTTCTGGGTTCAGGTGCGGGCAATTATTAAAAGGGATTGGATAGTTTGAGTATTTTCGTGTTGACGATCAAGTCCAGTCTAAAATTTAATGCCGTGAAATTAATGTGCCCCCTGTGTCATATGAGTTATATGCCACGGCACGTCACTGCATGGATCCTGAGGTTAGAATTTTTTTAATATTCCTTATCTTCTACTTCTAAGTTCTCGACATGACAAAAATATGGTGTAACACCAATTAAGATTGTATGCTGGGACAGATTTCAACTTAGTGAAACGGACTTCGACCAGAGAAATATGCATGCTTTAGAGAAATGCAAGCTGTCTCAACTTCAGAAGGAATACTTTGACAAACATGAGAAAAAACGTAGATTGCCGGTGAAAGCCACCACTAAAAATAAGGAAAAATGGTAAGTCGTTACCAACTGTTTTTATTTCTTTTCGTGCTTCCTTCTTTTCTGTTGCAGACTTTTGTCCTTCTCACGTGAAATTCAACTTAAACTGGAACAGGACTGTTGTGGACTCGGTTGTTCGTAGAAAATGCTCTGAGGTGGACGGCAAACTCATTGGTAAGACATGCGCCCTTTGTTCCAAATTTTAATACGCATAAAATGGAAATTTAAATATCATTGGTTTAACTTTCCAGTTTTCAACCATTTAACAGTTTTTATGACATCCGTCAGTTAGATCATCCTAGTGAAACCTTAGCTCGATCTAAAGTAAATTGCATGGTAGGCTAAAACCGAAGAGTGCAAATTATAAATGTCAGTGTTGGATGAATTTGGTCAGTGACGTGGCAGGTTTAATTGAATCAAAGCTAAAGTAGCAACACACCAATAAATGTACACAGATACACTAAATTAACAAACGTCGGGCGAAAAACAACGCCACAGTCATCGACAAAGAAACAGTAAACCCGTAGGCCGGCGAAAGGGGTACTCGGCTCATGGCAAAGGAAGGAAGGACGCAATGATTAACAAGGAATCTTGCTCATAAACCATGGTGGAATCGTCCTAAAACCTCGTTGGTTAGATTTTACACAATCTTCGCACATGGTATCATGCTGCGTCATAGGTGGCCAAAATGTTTGCCTTTTTTAGACGTTCTGATTAGGGTATAATCAGTTTGTGACATCCTTAGGTTTTATGAACCATATGCAAGATGGAAAATGCAAGATGGCTGTCATTTGGAATTCGTGACGCCTTTGAAGAAACCAGGTTTAGATACAATATAGAGAGAAACATTTCATTCAGTTTTCTTTTTTCTTTTTATTGACCCATCGTTTACCTTTTTTCAGGAGGATTCAGCAGCCGTTGTTGGTCGTCAGGTTATAATACCTACTGGCAACACAAAGCAAGTTGTGATTGTGAAAAGAAAGCACTTCTTCAGAAATTCAAATCAATGGTATGCGACTGAATATACTGGTGAGGTGACGTGAAATAAATATATAATAAAAAAAAAAACCCTCATGCTCCTTTCAAGTCACAATAAATAAACAGACTACAGTCAGTACTACCGGCTCTTTCCTCTTCCAAACCTAAACACTTCAGCAACGCCACTCCTTCTTAAAAAAGAAATGACTCTTTTTCTGACGCGTGCCATCCAACAGGTTTAAACGTTTTATTTTAGTCCATGACCTTTGTACTCAACGACAATTGTAGCTTGAATTTACTGATAGTAGTTAGAGGCCAAGGCCATGTGTTCAAAAATTAGCAAGTAGGCTCCCCAGCAAAGAAAACCCGGCCGTTGGTTTTATTTCACTGATATGTTTCCGACTCCCTTACTCGTCATCTCATTCGGATGACCCAACCTCGTTCCCAGGACCTTTCCCTTCGCTTTTCCCTATAAAGAAATTGGCGGCGGGAAAATTTTTCGTTCTAGGGAAAAGCCCTGGGACGAAAGGGAAAGGTCCTGGGAACGAGGTTGTCGTGCCGGATGACCGTGTGTTCTCCCTTTTAGTTGTCTTCGGTCAACATGGCAAACCTGCTGGAGGTAACGAGGAGACTGGCAAGAGAGGCGATTAACTTTACTAACAAGGAAGTATTCTTTAATACTCTGAACACACTGTTTCAAGCTGGAGTGTACCAACTAACGCCAGTCCGCCTGCAAAATGATATGGAAGCACTAAATTTCTCACGGGTGAGTTATGTGAATCATTGGTTAGACTGCTACATTCATTCGCCAAGTATTGTTTATGGGAACAGATTGTCTACCGACATCTGTATGTCTCAAGCCTTAAAACTCCTCTCTGTAAATTTTGCATAACGTCTCTGATGTTTCCTATTTTTTCAGGCACTGTTTTCCATGGCGGGTGACGATGACATCTTCAAGAAGTCTCCAGATTCTTTCTGCCCACAAGACGTGGTAATCAGGCACAAAAAAAAAAAAAAAAAAAAACACTTTCATCTCAGCTTAACAGTAACCAAACAACTGTACAGAACCTAACTCCAACCCGGTTTTACTCTTCTTTCTTTCTTTCTTTCACTGTGATAACCATCAGTTCGCTTATCTGGTAATTCAGTTGTCAGTCGCAGTGTGGGAAAATGAACAACACTAGTGTTGTCATCGCAGGCTGTGGTGGGTTTTTCACTCTCAACAGTTCTGGCAGTTCTGCGGAACGTCAGTTTCATGCGAGGAAGCTGTGCCATTTTACTAAGACACACCAATATTTATCAGAATATAAAAATTCAAGCATTGTACCCTCGGTATTTTCGTCCTTAAAGTCTCGTATCTATTCTCAATGGCGAGGGTATTCAATATTGTTACAGTTAGAAGAACGTTTGCTAGGTTTTTGGCTCGCGTACTACAACGCCATGGAACCTTCCCACTTATACCTCAGTGCACCATATCGATTACTCCCATTCTTGGAATTTTGCCACTTGATACACCTATTTTCCCTGTTGTTTTCCCAGACTGTTAACCAGCGCCGTTCACTGCAATTAAACATCATAAAGTTTTCCTGCAAAGCTCTAAATTTCACGCTCACCTACCAGTTTTGCCGTCTTCCTCACATGTAAGTATATATAAGTGCTCACCTGTGTACCTTAACCAATGGTTACCTGAAAATTAAACAGCTAAGTCGACAAGCGAGGTGACGACAAAAGTGCTAGCGTAAACTGACTGGCAAAGCCATTCTGTTGTTTGAGGATACAAATATCTGCGACTCTCAAAAGAGAAAATGGAAGAAAATAAAAGGTGGCCTGTAGACGTGTGAGATGTCAAGGAACTGGGATCGGTGCGGTAAAGCAGATAAAAGAGATTACGACGGATAAAAATAAAAGTGAAAAATTGGGAAAGGATGGACATAAAAATCTACAGAAAGGAGTCATGGTTGTTTGTGTCACTTTCTTTTTTTCAGCCTCATACCTCCGCATTATCAAGTTTCACTCGGTGAAATTAGTCAACCCCCCATCCATGGAATAACTGTTTTCTGGCGGCGTCCAGTTCTGTTGTTGAAGATTGACCCCAGTCAGCTCTCTTCTGGAAATGAAGTCCGCCCCTTGTCTTCTTTTCCTTTAGGGAACAGATCTAACGTGGTAAGTTAGACATTAGTTGAGGAAGGCTTCAAGATAAAGAAACTACTATTTGATGCGCATCTAAGGGCAATAGAATATCACATAGTAGGTGCTGGGTGCTGAAAAATGAATCTTCGAGGTCGAACTAGAATAAATTACGTGGATATAGACAAGAATTAGGAAATGTCGTGCACTGGATTTCAAACGAAGAAACTCGAAAGCACTTGAATAAAAATCCCTGCATTAAGCTAATCTTATATCAACTTTATTTACCAGTAATGTTCAGTAAAACCAGATGTTTTTTTTTGCATTTTACCACTCAGTGAGTCTGACTAACCCAGACAGACTAAGGTTTCAAGACATTTCTTGTCTCCAGGCTTTTATTATAAGCCATGTGATTGGCTCTCATGCAAAGGGCGTATCAACAGAATGGGCGACTTGTTTCTGTTATTAATTCTTATGTTCTCCCAATTCAAGGCAAACAACAGCAATGTTTTCAGTCATGACACTCAGCAGGCCAACTGCTCCTGGTTGGAATATGACGTAAGTGTTATCACCCTAAGGATATGAAGTTCAGGCAAGCCAGAGTAATGGCATCATTCAACTATAAAAAAAAGCTATTTCTTGTTTTGCAAACTGTCTCTAAAACAAGGTTGCACTCGACTTGTCTCTTCCCTAAGTACGGTTAAGTCACAATGCTAGTCATTCTTCCTTTCATTTCAGGGAAATGGAACTTTAAAGATCAATGACCAGGAACTAAGAGATGAGGAGGAAGAACGAAAATCTCTTATTCAAGGCTACCTGGAGTTGGCTCTCAGTAGCATTTCTACTGTTGCTGTTATAATTTCCTTGATAATTCTTTCGTGTTTAAGGTATTATGTATTTGATGACCTAATGAAAGCTCTAATATAATAGTCGATGAAATGACATTCAGGTCAACTTATTGACCGATTGCATCGCTATAGAGGAAATTGTTATATTAAGGTGGTACTCCGGTTAAATTTTTTGTTTTCCGTGTATTTCAGCACGTTTTCTCCAAAATCTCGCCTTGACTTCATTCAATCGAAAAATGGCTCCATTAGGTTGGATTCCTTCTACAGAAAATATTTGTCAGAGAATTTCTTGATAACTTTTGGATTGTTTTGAAGGAAAAATTTGAGGGAGGTTGAAAATTAAAACAAATTGGAAAATATTCGATTTGAAGTTGGTTGAAAAAGTTAAAATTTCAAGTGAATAATTAGTAGACAAAGGCCAGATATCCTTTCTACACTACTTTCTTTCATTCTCAGTTCACCCCATCTACCCCCAAAATTCAACCAGAATGCCCCTTTAATGAGCCAGAAGTTCTGGCCGTTTGGCTGACAGATAGACTCTCGTGGAAAGGGTAGCGCTAACAGACTAAGAGGTACTGACTGACTGACTGACTGACTCATACACATACTAATTTTTCTTGGAAATATCCAAGGGGGAAAGGTGCAATGAGTTATGTGAAGCACCAACCCAAGGTCAGCACTAGGGGTGGTCACAGCCAGGGTTCGTTACGTCCCTAGTGGTTCTTTAACATCCCACAGAATTAATTGTGGAGAGTTGTGAGACGGGACCTCCGGTTTATCGTCCTTATCCGAGAAGACTAGAAAGTCTAACTATTTGCAGATGTCATTGGCAAAGGAAGCACTTTCTCCTCAGTTATTTAAAGACCCTGAGTGTTGGTCCGGCCGGGGCTTTGAACCCACGACCTCCCGCACGGTAGTCCGGCGCTCTACCAACTGAGCCAACCGGTCGGCGGTGTGACTGAATGACTGACTGACTGAATGAATGAATGAATGAATGACCGACTGGCATGACACAAGACAGACAGAAAGGTACTTGGCGCTGACTGAATGATTAGCAGAACAGCAGAATGATTGATAGAACGACGGGTTGACAGGTGGAGTGACTGAGGCTAGACAGTTCACGGACAGAAAGGCCGACAACTGACCAGAATTAGAAAAAGAAAAAAGATGAAGAATTTACAAGGTTACACCAAATGATAGGGGTTAAGGTCATAATAAAGATTAAGCTTTAAATTCTTATTTCTTGTCCCTACACATTTCCTAGTGGGGAGGTAGTAGGGAGAAATTGTTAAAATACCAAGAAAATTCATCTTGTGTGATCCTGTTCTTAATTCTCATGACCACTCTCTTTCATGAAGTGTTGATATTACGAGGAGAAATTTGATGCTGATCACTCTTAGGGTTTAAAGGGGTAACCGACAGATTTGACTGAATAATGCGTGACAGATACTGACAGACTAACTGTTTGTTTTGTAATATTCATTAGTAAGGAAAAGATCAATGGATAAATTTATGGATGGTTGGGTTGCTGGGAAGTCAAATTTACACAGACAAAAAAGATTTTTTGATTAACTTTCTATTTCATAAATGGATTGATTGATTAACGGTTTGATTGACTTATTGATTGGTTGATTGATTGATTGATTGATTGATGGGTCAGTCCGGGTTGTTTGTTGTCTCTGATGTTACAGAATGAGAAACTCAGAAAGGATATTTGTGCATAAGAATCTGTTGGTTTCCCTGTGCTTGGTTTATATCGTTATGATCTTCGACACGTTTGTCTTCACGAACAGGAAACAAACACCAGTAAGTTAACAAAAATCCTCTTTGTTGGTTCCTGAATAAATACGTTCCCTCAGTTATTCCGTGAAATAATATCAGTTTTTAAGAGAGTTTCGATAAAAATTTCGAAACAAGTTTTGAAGTATTTTCGTGGTTTCTATTTTCTATGAATGATCCAACTTTCTTCATTGCTTCTCAGTTACTTCTTTGATGATCTCTGAAAGAATAATTAGTTTTAACCATTCGTTCACTGGTTTACGATTATTCTAAGCTTTCTTTTCCTTAAACTGTCACTTAGTTAAAGGCTGTCGCGAAAGGTTCATTGATTTAAAGACACTGTTATTCTAGGAGGTCATGTTTTTATTCTTGAGCAAGAGTGCGAGTTTGAGTGCGGGTACGGGTTATCATTTCTTCATACCATACATTCCAACCAAAAACCGGCTGATTGGAAAAATAAAACTGAGCCTGAATTCAAGGCTGATCAATGAATATTCTTTATCACAGAAACTGTGCTCAGCCATGGCGGTGACCCAACACGTGACACATGTCGCCATATTCACGTGGATGTTGGTGGAAGGAATCCATCTTTACATCAAACTGGTCAAAGTGTTTTCAGTTAGAAAACTTTACATCACTTACACTATCATTGGATGGGGTAAGATCGTCTGTGCAAGTTTTGCGAACTAAGTGTTTTTGGGACCTGCTTGTCAAATCGATGGGACTCCAAACATATAGTCTGGAGCATGTTTATTTCACGAAAAGCGTTGTCCCGGTTTCTTGCAAATTACTATTAAGCAGACTAAGCAGAAAAAGCTTTAAGTTGACAAGAGACAAATTCAGGCTTGAGTCACAAATGTTAACTGTGATAGTGACAAAGGAGCTAGGGATAGTGATATAAACCATATGCATTTGGCTTCATATCTTGTTGACATTTCTCAGGCCTTCCAGTGGTTATTGTGGGATTGATCGCAGCAATCAGGCCACAGACGTATGATATGAGCAAGACATACTACAAAGATGTCATGTGCGGATCACTGAAATTTTCAGCGGAAATCATACGCAACAGGTACGTTGCTCACCCCTCAGGATTTGTATACCCTCGACGGTACTTTGCTCTTGCTTCTTGCTGACGATGAAGTATACTTTTTCATGGTCCCTGCCTTCTTTGGCTCTTGTCTAATAAAAGTACGATTTTACACCCCCTCTCGAGCTCCGTAGTACATAAATCAAACCATTTCGTTATAAATATATGTTGTGCCGCGTAGCACTATAAACACATACAAGTGGTGGAACAGAGAATTAACTCTGCAGTGTAAATTAAAGTGCTGAGAGAAACCCATGAAAAACCCACTGGGCGTTAGCCCTAGTAAAGGGTATCAGGGAACCACACGAGGCAAAGAAAAAATTCTTATGTGGGTTCGATTCCCACCGAGGTCATAAGAATTTTTTCTTTGCCTCCCTTTACTAGGGCTAACGCCTAGTGGGTTTTTCATGGGTTTCTATTAGCACTTTAATTTACACTTCAGACTTAATTCTCTGTTCCATCACTTGTATCATTTCGTTATAAGCACTAATACCTCATGTGGCTCCTAAGGTGTTGGCTCCACGATGGCGAGTGGCTCTACAAAGGACCAATCCTTGCAATTCTTTTGGTAAGCGTTTGATTTTCTAGCTTCTATATAAGCCATAACTTACTAGTTAGAGGTTTCTTGATGGCGAATAATTGTGTAATACGGTAAGTAACCAACAAGACATTGATTAAATACTTCCAACACAAATCCCATTTTTTTCAAGTTACCATTCTTAGGAATTTGCAAAGTTATTACTATTTAACAGTAACTACAAATTAAGTTTTTCACCCACGTGACAAGGCAGCCATCTTGGTCAACAATACAGAATTTGCTGAAAAATAAATTTTAGTTGCCATCGGAGAGAACGACTATTGTTCTTGACCACCAACATAGCTGCCAATGGTTACGTCACATGCGATACAGCAATTACACATTATGTTCGTAAAACTAAGAGCATGCCGCCTTTCAACGATGTGTGAATGAGGAGAACGAGCTGGCTTTTTCGGGAAAAGTTCGTTTTGGCCACAAACTTGTTATGAAGGTTACAATGTTTAAAAATGGTCAGTTACGTATCATTTGATCAGTCTTTATTAAACACTTGCTTGCAGTGCTTGAGTTTTTGTGGGTTTACGCTTGTGCTTAAGAAAAACGAACCCCACAAAAAGTTAGTTTTTTGCCGTTTTATCACAAAAATTTACTGTAGCCTGGATCTCATGCAGTGGTGTCCTTTTAGGTCAATGTTGCAATCTTTATGATTCTTTTAAAAGTGATATTTACCAAGATATCAGTAAAGTACCAGAATGACAAAGTACAAATGGCCAAGTAAGTGTCTTTCAATGTTGGGTGGGTTTGTGAGCAACGTATCTTTTGATAACTATTACTTGTAAGTTTAGAGGCATTCAGTGCGAATAATGAATTAACTTGAAACTGAAAATGAGGCTCATCATGGTCAGCATAATTCTTATCATCGTCACCATCGTTGTCATTATCATCGACATTGTCCAAAGCACTGACATTTTTTGTTGTTTAGTTGACGTCGTCGTTATCATCAGATACAACAAGACGCTGAAGAATGACATACACTTGATTAATAGTAATAGAGAGTCTTTCGACTGAGGGTCGACCAAAACCAAAGAGATTACTCCGACCAAGCACGAGAGACGCAAACAGCTCAGTGAACCAATCAGAATTTGATGTGATTGCATGCCGCCGGCGCCAAGCGCGGGAAAATGCGCGGTTGCAACCGGTGATTTGTCTTGGTTTTGCTTCTCTGTGGCTAAGAAATTGGTGCGAGTTTTGTCAACCAGTCACAGCGCGAAGCGATTGCCTTAACACCCAAGTGTGTTCAGATGGTTCAAAAGGAAGACCTGCCTTGAGTTCTGTTTTTTGACCGTTTTGTACTGAGATCCGTATTCTTTGTTTTACAGAAGGGGACTGAAGAGTGTAGCTGCTCTTCTCCCATTGTTGGGTGTCACGTGGTTACTGGGGTTTGTTGCTCAGTTGAATGAAGTGCTGCTATATTTGTTTATCATACTGAACTCAACACAGGTAAACACACCAACAGAAACAAGATGAAATACGGCTGAAATGTAAAAGTAGACGCAACAAAGTTATTCTATGCACTGCACCCGTCACTCGATCGTGACGTGAGTAGTATCTCATTTTGTTTGATGTCAATGTTTGTTCCGAAATTGTAGATCAAATTGGCGAAACAAACAAAGTCATCATATGGGAGCAATCGTAATCAGTGCATTTAGAGGAAGTATCTCAGTATTTGTAGTGAATTAGGATGTATTTGAAAAAAAGTAAAATAAGATGCAAGGTACTACCACCTGCCCACATGTAACGAGATGTCTTTTCAAAGCTAAGCTGAAGGAGGAAAATCTCTAAAGGATGAGAGACTCAACGAAAATAAACATTTCGTTAAAGGTGCGGTTCACTGTTCTCTTAAGTGGCATTCAGTTAAATTTCTGACTGGACAAATCGCACGAAAACAGACCTCACGACGCACCTCGCTTGTGCGACCTCTGGCCTCTTGCTTACATACTTTCAATGACATTTCTACCGATCCTTCTTCTCTTAAGATGTTAAGTGATGGCAGCAAACATACACCTATAACGCGAAGTTTAGTCCTGGATGAGGGTTTGAGTGTTGCTCACACTTGAACGCCATGTTCTTATCGTCTGCAGGGTCTCCTGTTCTGCGTTTTTCATAGCTTTTTGGATGACCAGGTAAGTTGCTTGAATGATTAACAAGTGGTAACGTTATCTTGCATTACGTCATGTCATGTCATTTTATGGTGTGCCATGCCATCTGTTCATGATTTTGCGTTAAGTCATAACCTATATGATATATAATTGTATCTACAGTAATGAAGCCGATAAAGAGTGCTTGTCCATGTACAAGCGTAAATTATATTTCTCTGTTTTTCATGTTCTCTTCTACTGTTTATCCAGCCGTACCGGCTTCTTACATTTATACAGTCTTCTGTCCTCTCTGTAATTTTCTCAGATCAGGGAGAGTTTGATCAGATCGATAAGAAGATCGAGAATGTCGCAGTTGCTTCGAGATCACACACCCTCAGTTGCATCAGCAACCACACAGTTATCTCCCGCAGGTAATGCCGGGTTACTTTAATCTTTTGGCTACATTCTTAATGTAGTTTAATTCAAATTAAAACCGTCACCTCCATAACAGATTCTGGTATGTGTGCAAGAAAATGATAATGGCTGATTCGATTTCTGGACAGATTTACTGGTTCAGAACAGAAACGTAAAGAACAGCCCTCTTTAGCTTGGTTGGCCTGTGCTCCCGTTACTTTCTGTCATCCTAAACTGTCGCGGATTGAACTTTTTCTTCACCATTAGAGTGTCAGGAAAAGCTCCGCCAAGTTGTTGCAATTGCCTTTTTTCTACGCCCAAAATGTCGGAAATTAGGCTCTGCTAACCGCTGAACTCATTTCCATGAGCTGAGCTAATTATACATCCAGTATCCGTTTGACCAACCCGAAAATGTAAAGTACCTTTTTACACTGATCGTTCTTTGTTCTTATTTATTTCACTCAAGGCTCCGTCAGCGGGAAAGAACACGTCAAACAACGGCAAAGTATTGAGACATCCACCACCAAGTCATTTGAAACAAAGTTATAAATGGATTGGGGCATAAAAACAATTAGTCTTAAAGATTTCTTCGCTATGGCATTCGGGGAAGCAATCAGTCAAAGTTGACCTCAAATTACGTGACGATAATTCACTCCAGTCCTCTCCGCTGACCTCAAGCAAGCAGGATCTTGGTTTCGTTGAAGGCAAGAGTTTGAATGTTACGTACTAAGCCAAAAAACCGAATTATAATTTTAATACCGGAGTGATATCTGAGTTACGTGATCTCCGGTTCAAATTCTGTCATTTCTGAAAAGACACTTTTGTTTGAAAATGTGCATTGATAGGTTCACGTTGAACGTTTTCCTAACCATCACAATGGAGCCGGGGAGAGTGGAAGAAAGAAACTCCACACCGAACAGTTGTGTTGCCTGCACAGTAAATTGACTCCGGTTACGATATCTGAGCGCCCTGTTGCTATTTCCGAATGAGTAGAAAAATAATTATCACGACATATGTAAGTAATACATAATGAACATATAGCCAGCGTTGTGTACTAAGAGTAGCCAGCAGAGTTTTGCAGAACGCGACGTGATCTCGCATGTGCAGAGCAATTTTAAGCGGTGGACACCGCGTGCAAAACCGACCAGAAACAAAGACCAGGCGACAATGAGCATAGACTATACCACTTGCTTCCCCCAAGACATACTCCTAAGTACAACTGTTGGCAAAGCCGAGTGTTTTATCTTAGTTATAAAACTAATCGCACAAAGAACAGTTTATTAACTTTCAGTGTATTAACTTTCAGTGTAATTAACAATAATATCAGTGTAATTAACTTTCAGTGTAATTAACAATAATAAGAATGTACATTAGGTTGTATATCTTAGAATATTTTTAGTATCTCATAGCATTTTTCAGAGCTTTTTTTTCCTTTTAGTATATACGCAATTTAGCCAATCTATCTATCTATCTATCTATCTATCTCAGAAGTCCCGGACCTCGCGCTGGCTGATGGTATATGCCTCTAAGCTTCACAGCTGCCGCGTGCAATGTTATTATCCTGGCATGCGCAGTGAGCGTTCAGCATTCTTTCTCTCGCCAAAAATAAGTTAGCGCGTGAAAATGGACAACATCATTACGTACAAGAAAATGCGAGCAGCCTTCAAATCACTGGTAACGTCACCGACCCTGGCATTAAGTTATTCTTCGTTCTTATAGTCAGTGAAAACAGATGAAATTTAACCCGAAATTTAAGCCGTTTACTCAGAAGATTCAAATTACAAAAGCGCGCAACTTTGAAAACTTTGTTCTGGCTGCTTTTGCCGGTACTTGTGAAAGATGCAGGTGAAGATGCTGAGGATGATGTGCTGCAGAGAGATGCGACTACCGCATTTGTGCTCAAAAGCAAATAAGCAAACGTCTATGTAAACGACTCTGAAATGTCACTGACCAATACAACTTGAATGTCACAAATGCAGCTGCTTTGTAGAATTTTCAGTTAGATCGCTTGATGGTATCGCAGTTAATTATTGGTGCAAAGTGAGCCACCTACAAAATGAATGAATCAGAAATACTGAACAATCTCATCCCGTTCCCAGAGGCTGCGATCCTTTTGGACAGCACCAAGAATACGATGAAGGTAACGCAGGCTCTGGGGACGAGGTTGATTTCCAAGGAAGCTGGCCGAATGTCGCGCATGCGTGCACGAGAATGGTGTGGCGATTGGTCGGAGCCAGAAGAAAAGTAGACCAATGACTGCTATGATTATTTTCGATCAGTATCCTAATAAAATATGTAATGAACAGAAAAAGCAGCACATATGTATACTGTCAATAAATCGCTGTGTTTGTAAAATGATTTGTTTCGTAGCATTCAAGTTCCTTACCGAGTCTGATGAGCAAAGAGTAAATTTAAGTCATGTACATGCGTAAATTCGTTGCCTCTCCGATTTCCGATTCCATCCTTTCGTGTTCAGTATTCTTCCCGAAAACTGTATCTTCGTTTGAAAAGAAAGGGGACATAGCAGAAAGCCTGTCTGCCGGAGTGATATCCGGTAAGTTGACATAATATGACTTCCTTGAGTACCAGGAAAATCTGAGCTGACAACTGAAAAACGTGCGCGTGCTAGGGTAACGGTTTTGCTGTGGTGTCCTTAGACCATTACTGGTCCTAATAATACATTGGGCCCACAGTAATTGGCGTCAGCTGTTGTGGACACCCTGCCTTAACCCAGTACTTGCCTATTTTTTGTTTACGTCGTCACGTTGTGTTAATAACTTATTCTAGAAGGCGAAGTTTAATAAATGAATAAAAAAAATTAAATAAATACACTTGAAAAAATTACTCGATTGAGATTGGCTGAGAGCTGTGCAGTTCAAGTGTAACAAAGTGCAAAAAGTGTAACACCTGAGCAAAAAAGTGTAACACCAGTGTAAATTACAACGAAGATTTGCGAAGTTAAAACGAAGAGTCGAAGACTGCCGAAGACCAACCGATGTATTTCGAAGACCGCCGAAGATCGCGCGAAACCTTCCGAAGATTTCCGAAGATCGCTGAAAACTTCCGAAGATCATCCGAATACTTTCGGAGATCTCTGTTCGAAAATCACCCGATATTTTCAAAGCTTTTCCAAGTTTCGGAAGACCGAGGGCAATGCCCATAGTCAATGTAATAGTCTATTTTTTCAAGTGTATTATTAATAAGTAATCACATGCTTTTTCTCGTGCAATTTGGAATAAATAAGCACTTGAAAATTTTTTTTAAAGACCACAAATTACTATGGCGCGCCATGACGGACAAGTGCGAATTTATATGCAACATGTTCTTTTCGGGCTCATGCAATTTTGTTGGTCTTTGAAAAAATCTACTCGTGCGCGCTTATTTATTTCGGCCAAATTGCACTGGAAATCATGTGATTACCTATACAAATGTTCCTGCACCCCTTATATCCCAACCTCGCCAGGATAGCAGATAGCGATACTCATCGTTACGTCATCTATTGTCATTAATGTGCCAACCAGAGGTTTATTGGCTCTTGAAACAAAGGATTCTTTTTTTCTGTGGTTGGCAAAATTTAAATATCAAAAGACTTGTTTGTAAATAGTGAATATCGCTGTACTTTGTGTATAACGAATCCCCAGAGTGAGCGAAGGTCGCGACGGCGTTTTTCGATAGTTTGTATTTAGTACTTCAGAGCCGGTTTAAAACACTCCTCATTTCCTCCCAAACTTCACAAAAACAAGCAACAAAAACTATATTTCCGCCGCAAGATGGGATGTGAGCGCGTTCTCCGTTACCCTGCATGAATAGCCTAACGGGTGGTGAAGCTGAGGTACACAAAACTGCACTCTTATCCACAAAATGCAATTTGAACAAACAAATTAAAAGAAACAGGGACTTTGAGAGCAGTATCTAAAGAGGCAAGGATAATCAGTAATTTAAATTTAAAAAAAAGACTTCGAGAAATGAAACAGATTTTATTGTGGAGCTCTCGTTGGTATTGCCTCTGATTGAAACACGAAGTTTAGCGTGACATCAGCGGCGGTGACACGATCACGCTATAAACCCTGATTTCTTTATACGGGTCCCGGGAAGGTCTGTGGAGTCCCACCCCCCACTTTCCGACTTCTTCCCAGTCTATTACCACCTACCCTGGAGACGAAGGAATGATAGAATAAAAAATAAATATTCAATCTATCTAGTTTTTCGTCTCGTGATCACAGTGTGATCAGTTTATCATTCGTTGCGCAAGCGGCAGCTTGGACCTCTGCCAAAAATAACACATGACAAGCTCCTGATCAGTGTCGTTCTTTGCGGACAGGTGTCTTTTGGAGGTTCTTTTGTCGTTTTCCCAATGTTTTCCTGTTGAAACTGGATTTGAGGTAAAGCAGAACAAAGGTGAGGTCGTCCACAGTTTGCGGGCCGCGCTACCCGTCTGCTCGGTCGCAGAAACTTCCAGGGGGAAACTTAAGCTTATAGCTTCGATCAGCTGACCCCCAGTCCATGGACTACCCCCATGGACTACCCTGAAATGGACTACCTTAAAGTGGACTACCCCTAGAAAATACTATTTCGAATGAGTGCTATTCAAGGAACTGCCATTTTATATACTTACATTGCACGCACCTTGTTTATTTTTCGTCCGATCCAGCCGCCATCTTGACTCTCGGAAAGCGAAAATTAGGTCTTGTATTTTATCTGGATTCGGTGGCATAAGCCTTTGCAATATTTAACTTAAGCCTTAACAATAATTCCTTTGGGATATACAGAACAATTACGTGCCATGGGCTCTGGATCAACAAGAACACTGTGGGAGATTCCGTGGTTTTTGGTCCTCCGAGTGTGGTCGTTCCGCCCATTATGTATAGGCTCCTCCGACCAAAACATGATTTCTGACGCAAGCAAAAACAACAGGTCGGAGACTGCAGGCCCACCCAAACTTAACTGTAGCTATGTCTATATTGTTTAGGCTATTAAATTAGATACGATGAAAGCTTACACTGACCTGTTTATAGATTGTCCACAGTCCCCCGTTTTTTCCCGTGGGTTTAAATTTGTCTCGCAGGCTTGGAACCAACGATCTGCCGCCGTCTTGATTTGTTACGGCGAGCGTAACCTTGGGCGAGTGCAGGGTGATTAAACCTGCAACCTGCAACCTGCAACCTGCAAATTAGACCCGCCGCCACTATTGCTCAGTCAATACATCAAGGCCTCAGTCCGAGATTTCCCTGTAATGACCTCACTCTCAGTGAATAAGTAGTGTTTGTAGTATTTGGGGAGAGAGAGAGGTGGCATGCCTACTCCCCAACACAAGTACTTGTGTTGGGGAGTAGGCATGCCACCTCTCTCTCTCCCCAAATACTACAAACACTACTTATTCACTGAGAGTGAGGTCATTACAGGGAAATCTCGGACTGAGGCCTTGATGTATTGACTGAGCAATAGTGGCGGCGGGTCTAATTTGCAGGTTGCAGGTTGCAGGTTGCAGGTTTAATAATTAATTAAACACGCAAACTGTAGAATGGAGAAATATCAACAAAGATTAATGAATAGTAATGAATATTAACGAACCACCTGTTGTTATGACGCAAATAATTTCAACATCATTTTATCAACAATAATGAGACTTTATTAACTTTAACTAAACAAGCTGGGAATCCTTAAAAAGTACTGAAAGTAACAATTTTGTCATTTTGCGCTTTTATGGCAATTCACAAATAATTATAGGCATTTATCACGATTTGCTTGAGGAAAATGAAAAGTTGTATCTCTAATTTCCCACTCAGGAAAAATTACAATTAAACAAAAAAGAATAATTCTTTAATTGTCAACTTTTTCGGGCATGCTTGTCACTTATGTCACAAGGGTTATTTCATAATAGTATTTGAAAGGGAAACAAAAATCAAATCCAAGAATTCCAGATTCATCTTTGAACCAATAACATTAGCAATAACAACATCGTGAAATAGAAGTTCCAATAATTGGTGTTTGACTCTTGGCTCGGGTTTGTCCTCTACTGCATAATAGCTCTAAATCAGTGTTTATTTTATTAGCAGTGTTTATTACTGTCACCCCCAGTAAAAGATCCTTTCATACTACAATTCAGATATATAGTTACGCAGGATGAATTTAATTTGATTTAACAGGCTTGATTACCAAAGTAATCGAACCTACAATTATCCAGTTTATTTTCTGTCGCACGTTTCAGACAAGGCGTGTTATTAAAGCTTGTCAATATACATATCACTGTATCTAGCGATTGCAGATTGAAATAGGTAAAGGTCTAATCATTTTCTTTTATTGACTTACCTCATAGTTGGACAAATCCATTTAATATTTGGGCCCACTTAAACGCATGTAGATCGATGTAGACAACTGCTCACATGTTTCTCAGAGTTCCCTACACATGAACCAAGTGGTTTAGGTCTCTCCTCTAAGTGTCAAGTTACTGGCTCAAAGGTCTCTTGTGAAACAAGAGAGGAACGATTGTCAGCACTAGATTAATGAGGGAATGGGGGAGAGGCTGTTCTCTTCCTGAGTCCTTATTCTTTGTCGTATTTGTTGATAAATATTTCTTCATTCAGCTGTTAGCATGTTTTTTTCTATTATTAAACCTGCAACCTGCAAACTGCAACATGCGACAGGCTGCAACCTGTGACCTGCAACCTGCAACCTGCAACCTGCAACCTTCAAAATTTACCAAGCAATAGGGAGGTCAACACCAAGGCAGAGGTCTGAGAGTTCCACGTAATGACCAAATGGACAAGGTTAATAAGTTATTTATTATATGGCTTTTTTATGGAAATAACAATGCAATGCACCAGGAGGCAATGTTCATCCTTTCCAGGATAGTAAGATAAAAATAATAACCTCTGTGAGACATGAGCAAAGTTTCAATATTTTGTGGAACACATGCAGTTATCCTTCAGAGTGTGATAAAATTTGGATGGTTATAATGTTTTACTTCCTTTTTTTGTTCATGCAGGCTTAACCTCATGTCACCCTCGGAACAATTAGTTTAGTGACGTCCTAAACATCTTCTTTACATTGGCACATATCTTTTGATCTCCTAGGTTTATCCCACATTAAGGTTGCCATCATGCCAGCTGGCTTGTCCTGGCGTCAGATGCTGACTGTGGAGCCTGTGTTGTTTTTGTATGCTTATGGATTTTTCATGAGTATCCCTGTGTCCCAGCAGTATGTGTATTATAGGATAAGTGAGGCAAAAGGTTTCCCATATCATTTTCAACAAAAAAGCTCGGTATGTGGCTCACAGTCCCTCAATAAATCAATGGAACAGCTTGAAAAACAGGTAAGTGGTTGCTTTCAACTTGAAATCAAATTTATTTCTTGAATATTTATTTGCTCACAAAAGAAATACTGACAACAAATACAAAACAAGAAACAGGACAAAATGAGCAGCAAAAGGTTAGAGACAAAAGAGGCCGGTTGACCTTAGAGAAACCAGATTTAAGCTTTGTGTGATGTGGCCTCCTTGAACTAAGTGCTGCAAGTTGAATACAAATGGTGAAGGAACATAGGTGGACTAATAATTATGTATTCATATGTATTTAATTATTAATCTAAAGTACTGGTAAGCAATTTGTAGTCTTACGCATAGCTATTTATAGGTATATTTGCTAAGGAAGTACATAAAGTTGATGACCTCTCTGTCAAGTGAACGAATTAAAGAAATTTGGTCCTTGGAAAAAAAGAGAAAATTTCTTAACGTTAGTTTCACAATAGGGTAAATGGAGATTAAATTAAATTTATTAGTATCTTAAAATGTGTGACCTAGCTTATTACATAGCATTGGAGACTGCAAATACCTTCAATAAATCATGTTACTTATTTCAAGGAAAACAACATTATAGTTGGAGCAGATGGGGTTTCAAAGTTACTGTTACCATCATAATAATGTTATTTGTCTAGTGAGTTTATTAATTTTGTTGTCCGGCTATTACACTTTGTTTTGTATTGATCCATAACAGGTGCAGTCCTATGCCTCGTATGTTCACCTGGGTATTGTCATGTTTTCTGCCCTTCCATCAATTGTTATTACCTTGTTCATGGGAGGCTGGTCAGATAAGGTAGGCTGACGCCCTGCATTGATTGTACCTGTCCTTGGCAGTGCACTGGAGGCTGTTGTCATAATAATTGTCATGTATGCCAAGTTGCCTATTTACTGCCTGTTTATCGGCGCTTTTATTCATGGACTTTGTGGATACTACACCACCATAATCTTGGCTTGCCTGTCATACCTCGCAGACACAACAGAGCAGTCATTAATTGCTTTAAGGCTTGGTAAGTTCAGTAGTGGATTAAGATAAGATGATTTTATTTAACTTAGCTCAGTTCTACACAACATACAAGTTTACATGTACATGGGCAACTAATTACAGAGAAATTAAGGAATAAAAGAAAATGAAACTACAAAGACAAGAGCAAGTTCGGATCATCCAAATAGCAAAGGCTAATCTAGTGGATGACCCCAACCAAGACATAAATTACAAAACATTTTACTCCTTCACTGTAATAATTTTCTTACTTTATTTGTTTAACACTCAAGAAGCACTCAAGCACTAATACTACAACTGTATTTCTTGAATTGAGCACTCAATCACTCTAGAAGTAGTGAGCAGCACTTTCCTGTGGCTTGTGTTTCTTCCTGCTTCTTTCGATCGTGCTATTGTCACTTCTTTGCGTGCCTTATAACAGAACAAAGTATGGTTAAGGCTTTTTTATTTGTTGTATAAATAGATTTATTTGGAAAGCACAGTATTGTCAGTTACCTAAACTATTTTGCAGGCATTTATAGGTGTTAGTAGATCTAACAAAAATTAATGTAGTGCTTAGTGTTTTTGTTTATAGTGTCACTCAGTGCATTACCCAAGCTTCTCCCTACCAAGGAAACTAAACCTACTGCTATAATAAGCCATTTCCGAATTACCTCAGGTGTCTTTTTCAAAGCGAGTCCTGGGTACTCATCCTTTTATATGCAAATCAATTTTCATTCACATGAAAATGAGATTACTGGTAATTTGTGTGTGAATGAAAATTGATTTGCATATGAAAGGATGAGCACTTAGTCGACTTGCTTTGAAAAAGAGGCAGAAGGTAATTCAGACAGATGGCCTATTTCTTTGTACTGTAATAATCCCCATCTTCTTGTTCACACTAGTTACAATTGTGTACGCCATACAGATGTATTCTTGATTTTGATTTAGAAAACAAGTTGTAGCTGGATACTTATATTCATAGTGAATAGAGGGGGTTGTAGTTTCTAATGAAACTGTGGTGCTGTGTTGGTGGGCAAGTTGTACACAGTCAAGAATTTGGTTTTATCAACAGAATTGATGATGTAATTTGACCACCATACAGGAATTCTAATAGCTGACAAACCATCACAAATGACATTACCAGAATGATGTTACCATTCAGAATGATTTATTGTTGTTTCAAAACAGATTACTGAACAAAGAAGATATGGGTCTGATGGATATTTTGCCATATCCATCATGACTGCCTGTAAGGATGTTAGAAGAAAAAAGAATCAGATCTGATCTGATATTTTGTTTGTTTTCCAAATAACAGGTATTATAGAGCTGGTTGTTTTTCTTGGAGGCATGGTTGCACAAATATCAAGTGGTCTTTGGATTGAAAAACTTGGATTCGTTGCACCCTATTGGTTCATTTTTGGTTGTCACATGGTCTCCATGTTTTATGCCATTTTCTTTGTACCTGAATCAAGACGTAAATGTGTTGAGGAGAGGGGAAGGCTCTTCAGCCTTGACAACTTTAAATCTGCATGGAGAGTTTACTCTAAAGCTGTGGGTACAAAAAGAAGGAACCTTATTGTTCTGACACTTTCCACTGGGATCCTGGCAATTCCTGTGATGGGTACAAGTGGTGTTGTGAACCTTTACACACTCCACACACCACTCTGCTTCTCACCAGAGTATGTAGGATACTTTTCAGCGTTCCGTAATTCCATACATGGTGTTGGTGGAGTGGTCACTATAAAAGTGTTTGGAATGTGTTTTTCTGATGTCAATGTGGTTCGCATTGCTATGCTATCATATCTAGGATTCCTTGTGTTTTTTGGTTTTACCAACACCCTACTCATGGTCTTCCTAAGTAAGTACGTCTTGTAACTTTATCTGTTACCATTTCTTTGTCAAAGTTTGCCTTTTTTTACTTTCCTCTCCTTATGTGAATGTAGAAATAAAATTGACGATAAATAATTATAGTTGTCTTCCTCCAAATATTTTCCCTTACTATAATGTTTTATTTTGATGCCTGTTCCCTGTGTATGTAATTCATGCTTCTCAATTAAGTATAGTGAATTTGTGTGACATTAAAATCTGTAACAAAAATGGGTTTTGACTTTGTGTTATTATTACTTTTCTGTTAGGCCCTCTCATTTGTATTTTTGGTGGTGCAGGACCTCCTGTAATCAGAGCTATGATGTCAAAGATTGTCAGTGCAGATCATCAAGGTACACGAGAAGGTCTTCCTTCTGTGGCAAGGGAGCTGGGGCAGACATTTGACATTTTAGAAATTTTAGCAGTCTTAATGGACTTTTGCTTCTTTTGCTCAAACACAAACTTTTACTTCCTCGAATGTTTGGTAGCTTTGAAAATGTGCTTTCCCAGGCCCCACAATTTTTTTGTTTTCTTTCATGTAGCCAAATGTTCTTATTAAATTGTTTTGAGGCTCCCATCTTCACTTTGCCTGATGTGCATGAGTTGGAGCTGGCAGAGTTGATGGTGGGGACGGGGAGAAATTTTTGTATCTCTGCCTTTTTAATGCTGCTGAATTTGTTCTTATTTTTAATGAAGGTTCACTGTTCTCTGCAACCTCGTCAGTTGATATTCTTTTTACCTACATTGGTACTGCCATGTTGAACTCATTGTATCCCAAATCTTTAAAATTTGATGCTCCTGGATTTGTGTTCTTTCTGGCTGCTGCTCTGGTGTTGATTCCCCTCGCTCTTACCTTGTGAGTTGTGTTTTAATTATGAAGATTGAAGTTAGAAGCAGTAGTAATAATTTTAAATATTGACCACGCCCACTGCTAGCTTTACTTGTAGACAGCCTTTGCCACATTCTGCAGCTAATAGTTTAAAACTACCCTTACCCTAAGTTATTTTATAGTACATTATATAATGCTCGGTGTAATCCTCGTGTTTTGATTGGCTTAGATGAGATTGTGATTAAAATATAGTAGTAGAATTTTCATTGTTATGCTGCACCTCTATAGCACACGCGAAGATACTAAGATATGGGCGAAAATAATTTCCGCGCATGCGAAGAAGTGCAGCAAGATGGAGGTTTCCGTCGCTGAGGGGAGGTGGGTGGGACAAAAAAGGGGGCTCTGTAGCGACCTCTCGGGGCATGAACGCATAACAGGGCGATTACAAGTGTGGAGGTCGAATAAATACTCTGCCCAATAACCATGGGTATTACGGTGGTCTCTAAAGAAAAAGCGTGCTAATTTATGTATCGCGCGTGGCCATTTCGGGGCAATCATATCAACGAAAATACACACACTAATGACGCCATGATCCGACGGAAGTAAAAAAAACAACAACAACAACAACAACAACAACAACGTATGAAACAAATCGATTCCATTTGTTAGCGCGTGTGTTCTCTGATAACGGAGGGAGGACGTCTAAACATGGTAAGAACACCAGTCACGTTTCTTTCCACGTTTTGACGTCAGAGTGCACTGCTTATAATAAAATCTATTTGCTAAACAAATGCTGAAAACTGTGTTATTTTGTCATGTTGCAGTTTTCTTAAGGACCACTCCATGTTTAAAAAGAAAAGGAAGATGATGAACCACGCAAGTGGATACGAAAATTTATCAGACGCTGAGGGTGAGAAAGAGGAGCCACCCAATTCCCCTGGATCGCCGGCTGTTTATGTCACCGATGACTTGTCCGTTACTATCAATAGTTATGGAGGCTCGTCATAATTCCTGAATTTTTTTTGAAAATGATTTCGAACAATAGATACCAAGCTGTTGATAAACTTTCATTTGATTGGCATCAAATTTAAAGGCTAGTAAGTCCGATTCAGTTCCAAAGGGACAGATGCTCAGCTCATTGTATGTCACTCTCATTTGAAATGCGTATCATTCATGACCGCTGTTGATAATAATAATAATAATAATAATAATAATAATAATAATAATAATAATAATAATAATAATTGGTCCAATAAACCAAACAGGCAATCCAACTAGATTCCGCAAATCGTATAATTTATTCCAATAAGATTATTATTCGATCTAAAGAAAAGAACGAAATACATTTGAGAAACTGAACAGGATTCATCCGTACATAAACACGCGAGTAAAACTATTAACTAGAATTACAGCACTGAACACTTACTTCTTTGACGATGTCTAGAAGGATTGTTTCACGGTGTACAGATCAGCAGCAGATAAATCAGGTCAGAGTATAACAGAAATCGGGTCAGCGAGACAGGTTAGCAAAACATGCACATATCTTTGAATCTGAAATGTCTGAACTGAAAACTGACTTATTCACGTGGCTTAATTACATAAGTTAGTGTCAATCAAAATCAATTAGGAAATCAAGTTAATAATTCATTGTATTGACGAAACACTCTCCGCCCCGATAAGGGCATAGTCCTTATCATAGCAAACGTTCGTTTAATCGTCGCCTTCAGCAGGGTGAATGACAGCAATTTTTGTCACTGGACGGCTGTACTCTCCGGTGGCTGTCTTAACTGTAACATTTCGAACGCGTCCATCAGCTCCAGGGTATACTTTGGTTACTCTGCCTACAGCCCACTTGCCTCTCACAGCGTTCATATCGGCCACCGTAACTATGTCATCAACTTTGACATTGCGGTTCTCAACGCGCCACTTCTTTCTTGGTACTAAGGCAGGGAAGACATCTCTGGTCCAGCGTTTCCAGAATGAATCAACTATTCTTTGCACAAACTCCACTCGCTTGCGGGGATTTCTGGTGTCCTTAAACGGACCTTGTGGTACCTCCGGAGTTGCTCTTCCAAGGAGCATGTCGTTCGGACACAGGTAAGCTCCGTCGTCTGGATCATTAGGGATGCGCCCGATGGGACGTTGATTCACCAGGTTCGCGATCTCTAGAAGGCAGGTGTACAACTCGAATGGCGTCAGAAGTTGTTCGCCGATTGCAATCTTCAGTGATCTCTTACAGCTCTTTACAAGGGCTTCTGCACATCCGTTTTGGTGTGGTGCAGCTGGCGTTGTGAAGATCCACTTAATGCCCTTTTCTCCACAGAACTCACTTAACTGATTGCCACCTAGGTCTTTCACCATTTCTCTCAGTTCGTTAGCGGCCCCAACCATCTGCGTTCCGTTATCACTCAATATCACTGCTGGGTATCCTCGGATTGAAAAGAACCTGCGAAGCACTTGCATGAACTCCATTGTAGTAAGGTCAACGGCTAACTCTAGATGGACAGCTCTGGTGTTTAAACACGTGAATATGACGCCATAGTGCTTGGCCGTCTTGCTTCTCCCTATTTTAACGTTATAGGGACCAAAGTAATCACATGCGGTGTAGTAAAATGCCGGTGTGTGCGGTGCTAAACGGAGAACAGGAAGGTCTGCCATTAGCTGCGTCTCAGCCTTGTGAGCCATTTTACGGCAGAATCCACACTTAAATTTCACGGACTTGCTTAGCTTGTTAGCTTTTAAGATCCAAAACTTCCTTCTTGTCTTGCCTGTGGTGGCTGCTACGCCAGGGTGTCCGTACTGATGAGCGTGTCTTGTTACCAGTAAGGAAATCCAGTGGTCACTTGGAAGAAGGGCGGGGTGCCTCGTTTCAAAGGACACGACAGCTTCATCCACTCTTCCTCCAACTCTGATGATTCCGTTTTGGTCTCTGAACGGGCTGAGCGATTTGAATTCGCCCCTATCCAGTCTGCTGTGAAGGGTTGTCTGTGCTTGCTTTGTCCAGTAAATTTCTGCCTGCTGAAGCTCCTCAGGGGTCAGCGGTCCTTCCCTTCCTTGCTGGTTGTATTTTCTCAGTCGTATCTTTTCTGCTAGCCTGCGTATTCGTGCCGTTACACGGATCAGTTTTCTCCAGCTTGAGAACTTGCTTGGATCAATACCATTGCTAGCTTTAGGTGCTGTGACTGCGGTCAGTATCTGCATCTGACGGCGTTCCATGTCTACATTCGGAGCTGGCGAGGCTGTCGTAATCGGCCAGTGGCTTTCTGGTTGGTACAGGAACTCTGGGCCGTGCTTCCATCTGCCTTGTAACTCATTAACGCGGATCCCTCGCGACAGGTCGTCAGCTACATTATCTTCACTGGGGATATGCTTCCACTGGTGTGGATCTGTGTTACTCTGAATTTCTCCCACTCTCGAGGAGACGAACGGCTTAAAGCTGCGTGATGGACTTTGAATCCAGGCCAAGGTGATCGTACTATCGGTAAAGAACTTAACATCTTTAAACTGTATCCTAGATTCCTCCTGAATGGATTTGGCTAGGCGACTTGCGAGAACGGCTGCTTGTAGCTCCAAGCGCGGAATTGTCAGCTGCTTCAGCGGGGATACTCGAGACTTCGCTGCGATGAACTTGACTGCGTAGGTGTTGTCATCCTTTCTCTGGCGTGCGTAAGCACATGCTCCGAGCGCGTCTTGTGATGCGTCAGCGAAAACGCATAACATTGGCGGTTCGACGGCATTGACTACTGTTAAACATCTTTCGAAGGACACACTGTCTAGTTCCTTAATTTCCTGGAAGAGTGAAATCCAGGCTTCCTGAACTGCTAGTGGTACCTCGTCATCCCAGTCCAGTCCCAGCTGCCACAGTCTTTGCATTCCTATCTTTGTTCTGATGATGAACGCTGCTGCAAATCCAATCGGATCGTAAATGCGAGCCACTTGACTCAGGATCATTCTTTTGGTCATCTTTTGCACATGATTTGGCTTCACTAGGTCTGCTGCCACTCTGAAGTGAAACTTGTCTGTTTTAAAATTCCACAGGGTGCCCAGGACCTTCTCCTCATCTCCTTTGAACATGGTAATTTCTTTCTCTGCATCACCTTTCACTTTCTCTTTGAGCATCTTGTTAGAAATCCAATCTTTAACTTTAAATCCTCCCGTCTTCAAAACAGTGTCTATGTCATTTGTTAATTTCCGAGCTTCCTTTTCTGTATCTACAGACTCGCAGATGTCATCCATGTACGTGTTGTTCGTGAGCACTTCGGCTGCTTCTGGGTGGCTTGCCTTGTTTTCTTGGGCTGTTTTTCTTAGAGCTATTTGCGCCATGGCGGGTGCGGGCCTATCCCCAAATGTCAAAACTGTTTTGACATAAGTGTCAGGTTCTCTGTCTGGTTCCATATTTCTCCAGAGATAGCGGTGTACGTGCTGATCTCTTTCAGGAATAAGGATCCGATGATACATCTTGGAGATGTCTCCCAGTACTGCAACTTCCTTCTCTCGAAATCTCAAGACAACTCCAAATATGCCGTTTAAAAGGTCAGGCCCCTTTTTCCAGTAATCGTTCAGAGCATGTCCTTGGAATGTAGAGGATGAATTGAAAACAATTCGAACAGGTGTGCTCTTCTTGTCTGGCCTCAGTACAGCATGATGTGGAATGTAATGAACAGGACCATTATACTTGTCTTGTTCTTCCTTTGACAGCTTTCGCGCAAATTTCATGCTTTCCATTTCCTCCATCTGTCTGCAGTAAGCTTCAGCTTGTTCAGGATTTCTTTTCAGGCGTCGTTCTGTTGACTCTAGGCGTTTTATTGCCAAACCTCTGTTGTCTGGCAGCAGGTTAGGGTCTTTCTTCCAAGGGTAAGGGATCATCCATTGGTTTTCGACTTTGAAACACGACTCCTCTATGAGCTTAGCTTCTTCTCTTTCTGCTTGAGTCAGTTTGTCAGCATTGCAGACGCAGGGTTTCACGGTCACGCCCATAGTTTCGGTTGTCCAAAAGTCTGTTAAGTCTATTGGTGAGGCGTACTTGACGTGCAATATGCTGGTTGCGTCACTGATCTGCTCTGGTTTTCCTCCAAAAACCACCCATCCAAGTGGAGACTTGCGAGCTAGCAGGTGGTCCACTTGTCTTGTCTCACCAGCATGCATATGTGCGTGATCAATGCCGATTAACAGGTCAACGTGCCCTTTGCCACGGCGAAATCTGGTGTTTGGTACGCCAAGAACCTCCGGTAAGTGCGAGGTTTTCACTGCTGGAATCTCGTCACTGATGCTGTGAATGCCGATTGCTTTAACGGTAAAACGCCTGTTGTTGTCAATACAGGTTAGCTGAACATTGTATTCCTTTGTTTTCATTGTTTCGTCCTCGCCGCCAACTTTAGTAATGGTTATGGACACATCTTTTCCCTTCAAGCCGAGAGTTTCAGCGGTTTCCTGTCGGATGAGACTTACTTGGGCCCCCGAGTCAAGAAGCACGTTTCCGCATTTAAAGAGACCGTTAGCGTTGCCGATGTTAGCAGATAAAACGGGAAGAATTGCTTCAGTGGGGCTGGCTGTAGTGGCGACACTAACCCTCACGGGATTGCTCTTGTGTAGGAGTTGATGGTGGTGGTGTGGACACCGCGTTCCATTCTCCAGCTTTGCGCACTGTTGTTTGCGCTTGCAGTTATCCATATTGTGTCCTCTGCCGGCCCTTTTCAAGCAGCTGAAACACAGGTGATTTGCCTTTGCAGTTGCGATCCGGTCGTCAACACTGAGGGATATGAATTTCGGGCATTGATCAGGCCAGTGTGATGAAGTTTTGCACAGCCAACATTTGTGCCAAACGGGTTTGTCGCTATCAGACTTGAAGTGGTACACAGGGCGTTTACCGGATGAGCCCACTCTGATTGGCGCTGTGGCACGCATTCGCGATTTCATTTCAACATTCATCCAATTCATCAACGCTTCAAGGGTAGCAGGTTTCTTTTCTTTTTCCAGATCTCTCGCCCAAACTTTCCTGTCATCAGCGCACATCTTCTGTTCAATTATCGAAAGCATGTGGCTATTGTTCATGTCACTAGGGAGACCAACTTCTTTCAAGGTATTGTAACATCTTTTCACCAGATGTACGAGGTCACAAAATCGCGCGTCCTCCCCATCCTGCAAGGCTTTGAACTGAATAATGTCCTGAGTCACAGTGTCTGACACAAATCTTGGGTCGCCATAGATGGAGTCAAGGTATTCCCAGGCGGCGTCGTAGTCGCTTCCGATTCCCTTAATGAGCTCGAGTGGCTTGTCTCGCAGGCACGTGCGTAGGAGCGTGATTGAATCTCTTTTTGAGTACTTCGCTTCTATTGCGTGCTTAAAATCTGAGCGAAAGATAGCATAATCTCGGACATTCCCAGCGAAAACAGGTAGCTTTGGTTTTTCCAGTTTAAAGCCACACGCAGCGCTGTTATCGTTGTCGCCAGAGCTTCCGGTCTCGGTTACACTACTATTGTTAGGATGACTTTGAGGCGCTTGCGAAATATCAACAGGACCTGTGCTTTGACTATTATGGTGAGCAGTTTGTTCAACAGAGTTATTTGCAGTGTTTTCAATGTTTGCATTGTCAACAACTTCAATAATTTCAGCTGAATTAGTGGAACTGTCATCAAGGGTGCCTTTGTTCTCTGATGATTGCATGCTTGAAATTCCGCTAACACTAGCTTCTGGTTCTGCACTACTTACGTTTTTCCCTGCGAAGCCGGTTTTCAGTGGTTCCTTTCCCTTAGTAACTAAGTCATCCAGATAAATCTTTGCTTGAATTTCGGTGTCCATGAAGAGTTCCTGACATTCTTCCATCCAACGTTCCTGAACTTCGAACTCTTCATCGTCTTCAATTAATTTTGAATAGTTCTCGTGTTTCACCACGAGGTCATGGAATGCATTTTGGAGGCTGTTTAATGCGTCCTTTATTTCTATACCAGGTCGTTTAATTTCAATCCGTTTGGACAACGCTTTCCTACATCTTGTGAGGGTTGCCTTCGCAGTCCTCCTGTCCAGCTTTGCGCTTTTAATTGCGTCTTCTGCCATGTGTTTGGCTCTCCCGCGGTGCTTAGATCCTTGCCAAACTGTACTTTCTTCTCAACCCAGAAATCGTTTGAAGAAATCGAATGAAATGGTCCAATAAACCAAACAGGCAATCCAACTAGATTCCGCAAATCGTATAATTTATTCCAATAAGATTATTATTCGATCTAAAGAAAAGAACGAAATACATTTGAGAAACTGAACAGGATTCATCCGTACATAAACACGCGAGTAAAACTATTAACTAGAATTACAGCACTGAACACTTACTTCTTTGACGATGTCTAGAAGGATTGTTTCACGGTGTACAGATCAGCAGCAGATAAATCAGGTCAGAGTATAACAGAAATCGGGTCAGCGAGACAGGTTAGCAAAACATGCACATATCTTTGAATCTGAAATGTCTGAACTGAAAACTGACTTATTCACGTGGCTTAATTACATAAGTTAGTGTCAATCAAAATCAATTAGGAAATCAAGTTAATAATTCATTGTATTGACGAAACAATAATAATAATAATAGTCTTTATTCAATGCCTGTCCCCTCGGAGGTTACTACGCGGACTCCATCAGTAATACAGACGGTATCATCGATTTTTACCAGCTTTTTGAAAACCCATGACACACTTCTTTGTCATGTTAAAAGAAAAACAATGACAAATTGTATTGAGAAACACAGTATTTTGAAAGCTATTCAAAAGCGTCCTCGACCTTGGAAAGTTATGGTAAAAGCGGCTGTCAACACGGAAACTTAGTGCGAACAGAGTCTACTTCTTTGCTCATGCAGGGTATCTCTCATCCTCGGAGACCCAGGGGCAGATAGTCTGCATGGGACGAAGATTGGGACTTGCGAGAAAGTTTTGTGCCCCTGGGTCTCCGAGGATGGGTATCCCTTTTATTGCTTCTGGTTTCTAATTGACGTATTGACTCTGACCAATGAAGCACAATACAGCTTAGTCCATGCGTTCAGTTTTTGCACGGCAAACAGAGAAAACTAGAGCGCGAGTGAGTAGATGAAGAGAGAAAGCTCCTTTCTTTTGCTCGACCGACTTGCCTTACTTTTCGTTCGCACGCTAGGGTTGAAATTTCTTTGAAATTTCACGTTATATCTTAATTCTCGTTAATTCTCGTGCTGTTCTTCGTATGAGAAAGTATTACATTTGGGGATGATCCTCACGATTGACCTGTGAGTCACCAAAATAATCATACTGTAAGATGAAATGATGCAACTGAAGGTAACAGTAGGCTAGAAAAAGTCACAAGATGAATGGAGTTTAGTTTTTTTTTAATATTTGTACTAAAAATGTATTTTATTTAATTATGTAAATTGAAAATATGTCCAGTCAAGGTCTCCTGTAAACACGACTTATTACTCTGTCTGTGCTAGCAGGGTGATCATATCATAACACCTGTGGCACCCACGGTTAAACTTCGGTTGAATTTCTTCGTATCCACAAATTGCAATTTTTTTTTAAGTTTCTCGTACCCCGTTTCCCGCGGGAAGTTATAAAAGACATTTCCCTACACCTGCCCCATTGAGAGGTTTGAACCCGCACCCATTTGGTTGAAACGCGTGCGTACTGCCTTTGCGTCACCTATGCATTTGGCTCTGCAGTGGGTCAAATTTGACTTCTTTTCCCTCGGGCGATTTCCAAGATGGCACCCACGTTTACAGAGGTAAGAGTTGACGCCAGGAAGCAAATCTCCGCTCTTTTAGCTCGTACATGTGCGGAATGGATGAGGTAAACTTTGTTCTTATAAGCTGTACAAAACATTCAACAGGAGTGAGACAGTAAGATTCACAGATTCCACCAAACCGAGAAGCGACACAAAAAGTTGAGATTGACCGATCGTACACAAAATAACATTCATAGACCAATGCATCCCACGGAAACGCCTTTTGTGTCTTGTTTCCAAATACAACGATGGCGTGATCCGGCAGTTTATCAAGATGATGCTCAATCGGGCGTACACACAAATGGTTGCTAGTGGATTGTTTTGGTGTCTCCAAGTAAATAGCACTTTTCATCAAACCGGAACTCGCTTCTTTCCCTCGTGGAAATCCTTTTTATTTCTCTATTACGCAAACATTTATTTTAACCGCACCGCCCACTTTAAGCTAGACATCTTTATTAATTACGACAGAAGCGACCGTCGCTTTAACACAGGCAGACCATCCTATCTATGTGTGTTGACGTGCACTGGCGTAATGGGGTGTCTAGAAAACGGAGAGTTAGAAAATAAAGACCTAGAAAACGACCCAAAACACCATGAAATCACACAGGACTATACAAAAGGTAAGTGAACTTTATTTATCTGGCTTACATTTCATCAAATTAAGGGAACAAATGACGCAAAATTCAGAATTTTATGACGCATTTTCGTCGATCGCTTGACTCAAAGCGATATCAACCGTTGCAAAACTACAGTGAATGTTCGAAAGTCAGCGCGTGTGTCAACCCCCATAAATAGGATGGTTTCCCTGTGGTTTTAACTGGAAAACTGGTCACGCAACTGTACCCAGGATGAGTGCATAACAAACAAAAGAATATCAACATGCAAATTTTGGTGATGCTGATGTTGGCTTCCATAAAGTCACACCATACAGAGCAAATAACCAATATATTTGTTTAAAATTTCGGTAATTTGATTTCGTCAAGACCAAGGACCCTTAAAGCAGGCGAGCAACGGAGATATTTTAGTTTGCCAGCTCCGGGAGTCACAGTCTTCGATCAGGTAGGTGAGCGAGCTTTGTGAATTAGCATGTTCAGATTTTGTTTGCTGGTAATCTTTTTAATAGCTCCTTTGCGATATACGTCTACTAGGTGACAGTCGTTTCCACATTGTCGTGGGACCGATTTTGAAACAAACATTGGAAATAAGACCAGTTCTCTGACTGACTGATCGCATGCATGATGCCGAGAATTCTAAATTAGCCAATCATGATTGAACGAGTAGCAAAGGTGTCCCAAACGCGGCGAGGGTTCTTTATAGCTCAAAACGCCCAAACGAAATACTTTTACATGTAATACTTTGCAGCTTTATCTAGTTTTGTTACTTTAATATCGCGGTGCATTAACTGTTTCAGGGGGAATGTGGGAGATTTTTACATGTTGTGATGGACGTGTATTAAACTGGTATATAGAGCTTTAAAACAAATCTTGTCCCATAAGTAGGACGTTACACTTGATCTAGTTTTGTTACTTAAATGTTGCGGTGCTTCAGGGTTAAATCTCTCCTTAACTACAAGGAGTGTGGGAGATTTCTACATGTGAAGTATATATGAAATAATTCATATTTGTACTGCGGTTGTAGATGCAAGTGAAGAGTGATCATCGCAGTAAATTTTCCAATTTAAGCAACTGGAAAGAAGAAGCCTGAAAAAATCAGGGCCTTTTCAGGCTTCTTCTTTCCAGTTGCTTAAATTGGAAAATTTACTGCGATGATCACTCTTCACTTGCAGATTTCTACATGTTGTGGTGTACAAATCTTGTCATGAAGTATAGTATGTTTCATTTCTGTAACTTCTCCGGCCTTCCCGTCCGAAGAATGCAATATTTACTTATTGCATAGTCACCAAGAGGCGTGGAAGTGTGTCCGACTTAATTTAGAAATGTATCATCCTTTTCTATTGTTGTCAAGGACTTTTTATACACGGTTTCCGGTTCCTGATGATGCCCCCAATCAAGTTCATCAATTTTTCTTGTCGCTATTTATTAAATACTGTCTACTTTATTAGTTAATTTCTATTTTCATATGTTATCATGTCATGGCTGGCTTGCGTGACGTATCAGGTCCCGGTGAGCCGCTAAACTGAACGTCACGCAAGTGCGGTATTGGTTTCAATCAATCAACTTCATTTAAATGTCGAAAGACCGCCTAGCCAGGGAGAAATCTCCCTTACTAATATGGGGACATTCTAAAATTAAATTAAAGTAAATAAATAGTTACTAGAAATAAAAAAACTATGTACGATAAGATATAAAAACTATTTACAATAAATTACAATTTAAACCTAAAAAGCCATAAAATAATAAAATTTCTTTTTCTTTAAAATTATAACTATATTTTAAGAAGAGCACAGGCCACAACCTCTGCACCCATCGTCAATTAATTCACTTAAGTTAAGATCTCTTATTCGTTTTTTAAAAACGTTAAGGGATTCTGCGTCCCTATTATTCTTAGGAAGTTTACTCCATAATTTTGGGCCTAAAAATCTAACAGAATGTTTTCCATGCGTGACAGTATTGAAACGAGGTAACGTAAAGTCAGATTGTCTTAAGTTATAGGTATTCGATTGTCGGCTAAAGATGTTCCTAATATATGAAGGGCAGAGCTCATGCTTAACCTTGTACATAAGAATACATAGATCTTGTAAGCGCCTGTTTAATAATGTTGGTAGTTTCGCCCTTTTAAGAAGATTCGCATAGCTCAAATTATTATTCTTAAAATCCGCTCTAAGACCTCGTTCCTGCAGTCGTTTAATTGTCAAGTTTAATTGTCAACCACAAGGCGACCCAGGTTTTCAAACAGCAGTCCTATCTACCCCTCAAGTTAATTCTGAAATATTTTATTGTTGCTGTCTCTTGGTTGTTATTGTGTTCTCAGGTGCTACTATGCCTCTGCCGAATTTACCAAGATGGCGGCGATACTTAACAGTGGAGCCCGTGGTGTTGTTTTACACGTTTGGTATATTTATGAGCCTCCCAGTCCTCACACAGTACGTGTATTTCAGAGTGAGTCAATTCAAAGGCTTCCCGTACAACGTATCCGAAACAACAGAGAAAGGCTGTGATAGGAATGCTGGTGTCAACTCGTCGCTAAGAGAGCTGGAAAAAGAGGTATAGCAAGTAAGGGCCTGATTACATGAGCCGGGTTGGCCCGGTTAACCGGGCTAGTTTGAGTTTGCCGGGATCTCGGCATGTTTCTTAAACGCAACAAAAATCAACTTTGCGATTACATGACAACCGGGCCAGCCCGGTTAGAAGCAGCCCGGCTAACCGGGCCAGCCCGGCTCATGTAATCAGGCCCTAAGACTTCAAGAGCTCTCATGAATTAAGTGCTACCAAGAACCATATTTAATTATGGCTCTTGGTGCTACCTTATGCCCGCATCTCAGTGTTTGAGGAGAAGACATGGTAGACGACAAAACAGTATTAAGTGAACTGATGTGTGAATTAATATAATGGTCACGAAGCGCTCACCAAAAGCGTGTATTCTCTCGTGTGCTTCGCTCCCCGGTCTCATTTTCCTGTTTTATTTCTCGCTCGCTCCGTATGACGTTGGAAGATCGTGCGTGTTTTGCGGTCTGCAGCCTGTTGTAGCTTGTCGGCAATCTTTTTCTACTGGGGCTTTTGAGCTCTAGGTTCATTTTGGCAGCCTTATTATCCAAGTTTAATTTTGGCGTACTGAGCAAATGACTGATATCTCAAGCAAGCTGGATAACGAACTCGGAGCCATAGTGTTGTTAGTTTGTTGTGTCCGAGAGCCATAACGCGACTGTAGGTGCACGATTATCAAAAGACGAAAGCAATTCTTTTTGGAGAACCTCATGATCGTGATGTCTTAAGTAAGAACGCTATCATCCCATGATATTGTATCCGAAAAATGCCGCCAGTGAGTTTGTCAGTGGGGGAAATATTGTGTGCACGTAGGAAACTACCGTACCGCGAAAACATACAGCAAAAATTACTAGTACAAGTCAACGAACTACCTAAGTCACGGTAGCGATCTTTCCTTTCGACATAGTTGGGAAGGAAGCCGAGGTTATGCACTAAATATAGCATCCAGTTTACAATGATGATGAATGCTTTACCCGTGTTACCGTAAACAGCAAAGTCAGCTCAAACACTTGTTTTCTCGTCAACTATTCCCTATTTTGTTATCATGCAGGTACAGGACATAGCCGCAAAAATCGACATGGGTAACGTTCTGTTTCTCTCGATCCCGTCCATTTTCATGGTCCTTTTTCTTGGTCCATGGACCGACACTGGTGGTCGACGCCCCGCCCTACTGGCCCCTCCTGTGGGAAGCGCTATTGAGGCCATCCTGATTCTCTTAATTATGTACCTTGAGTGGCCAGTGTATATACTGTTTGTTGGAGAGGCAATCAATGGTTTCTCAGGCTTTGTTACCATTATGACAATGGCTGCCTTCGCTTACGTTGCCGACATCAACACTGAGAAGGGACTCGCCATTCATATCGGTTTGTATATTCTGTTACAAGATCAAACCTCTCGTCAGCGATCACCCAAAATGTTGAACAAAGTAGAAACTTTTCCCAAAAGTCTTTTTCACCAGGGAAACCAGAACTTTGCTGACCAAGCAATAACCTTTACATGATCAGTTGTATTTCTGTCTCCTTGTTTTTCCAAGTTTAGGAAGGAACAAAAGTGACTATGTAAGTCCATTATTATTTGTACGAACTCAAGTAGGAAAAAAACCAACTGGCTGCCTTTTAAAAGAGTAATTTAGTGATTTAAAAGAGACTGTTTGAGCGACTCTCCATCTGAGGCTTCTTTTCTTCTGTGAAAGGTCAATGCATTCTTTGATACTTTATGACTCACAACTCAGTTCAAAGAAAAGGACATAGCGATTTCTGTTTTGTTTCAGCCGTTGTGCAGTTTGTTGTTTTCATTGGGGGCGTTGTGAGCCAGTTGACCAGCGGTGCATGGTTAAGGAGACTCGGTTTCATTCCTCCATATTGGTTCATTTTCGCTTGTCACGTGGCTTCCTCACTGTGGGCCATCTTTCTGGTTCCGGAATCGAAAACAAACGTAACGAAAAAGAAACTGCGGTTTTTCAGTTTGGATAGCTTGAAAGCCATCTGGAATGTCTTCAAGAAACCAAGAAACGGTGGTCGAAAAAACCTGATAATGCTGGTTATCTCAGATGGGATAATCACTCTGGGCGTTATGGGCATCAGTGGAGTAGTGGCCTTATTTGTTCTCCGCACCCCTCTCTGCTGGGGACCAACTACACTGGGCGTGTTTATGGCGTTCCGTTTCTTCATGCAAGGCTTTGGAGGTATCGTGGGTATAGGGCTTCTGAAGCGGTGCATGCATGATATCAATCTAACCAGAATTGGAATGCTGTCTCAAGCCGCTTCGCTTGCGTTCTTTGCTTTTGCTGATCGTAACTGGATGGTTTTCTTAGGTAAGAATGCGTCGCTAACGTAGCCCGAGTAACAGGCTTTTCTGGGGAGTGGGGAGAAAAGGAGCGAACGAAAAGTCGTCCAGCTTCTCTTGAGTCTCTAGCCCCGCAGGACGGGCTGATACTCAGGTTATCGCTAACGTAGATGAATGTTTTTTCGTCCCTTGAACGCCCTGAGAGGGAGTATTGAAGAGTGGAGAATTCCTCGGGTAAAGTGAATGGAGTAGATGGACTGCCATTATAAGGCATATTTATCATCGGTTTAATTTGCGGCGGGCTCGGCACCGGAAAATGTTTTGTCAAAGGAAATTTGTTTGTTTGTTTTTCTTTCGTTCTTAGTACCCGTCATCGGAATATTTGGAGGAGCAGTAGTACCGCTGTACAAAGGAATGATGTCACAGATGGTTGATGCTGATGAAAGAGGTAACAGGTCATTTTGTTAAAGTAGCTCAGTGCTTAGAGGGATGACCTTGTTTGCTTATTTCTAATAGCTGTTCGCCTCCGTAGGTGCCATGTTCTCGGCCGTCTCGACTGTGGACACATTTTGCAATTTTCTGGGTGCCTTTATCTTTAATCCGATGTACATCAGATCTTCTGAGCGTGGGTTTCCTGGATTACCATTTCTCGTGGCTGCCTTATTAATTATCATCCCAATGATCATGACCAAGTAAGTTTCAATTTATGATATCTTAACAAATAAAAACCCCTTGATCATAGACCCTATGCAAAAATGACTGCCTTTAAATTATTCTTTTGTTCATATTCAAAATAGCCTGACTAACCTCGTTTTTGAGACAAAACTTCTAAAGAATTTGTTATCCAGAGCGAGGTTAGTCAGGTTTGAATATGAACAAAAGAATAATTTAAAGGCAGCCATTTTTGCATAGGGTCTGTGCTTTGTTTTAATAAATCAATCGTTAAAAACTGAACCATCAAATAATGCAATTCTAGAGATCTGATTGGCTTAGCGGCCATGGGATATCACGCTACATATCATCATGCCCGGGAGTGACCTGTTATTAATTATATGTTTTTTTCCTGGTCGTTTTGGCAAATGAACCCAACAAGAACCAGCTTGACTGTTTTTAATAACAGTTATTGTAGCCTGTGTATCTGCCATCTCATTTCCCACGTACCCCCGTGTAGGCTCCCTACCACATTACTTCAGGGTTTCCACTTACCTGGCCCCTTGTTAACAGAATGCTGAGAGTCTTATTTCATGTGACAGGTTCTTGAAGGATCCCTCAGCATTCCGAGAGATGACCGACAGTAGCATAACCGAAGGTTCCGCTGCTGAGAAAGGAGATGCGGATGAAAACGATGTGAGACTGGAAAATGGGATTATCGCCGAGGATAAACAAGCACAAAATGCGCTTGATTCTACGACTGGTGGAGCTGATTTGGAACAGAATAATTTGCCCGAGTACGCACCCACAGATGACAAAAAGGAAGAGAAAATGACTGTTCTGTAGGATTCCGTGTTAAAATAGTGCACTTTTCGATTCCATGCCATCCTTAAACAAGCCATGGCTGAGAATTTTCTATTTGTTACTCCTAACTGTTTTTGACTGAACTCAGTACGGCACTGGATTGGTTTGAACCAATAATTCCGCCTATTGATCTCAATAGGGTTGCTGACAAAAACCGTAGCTGCAAATCACTATCCTTAGAAGTTGAAACGACAAAGAAAACGTGTGCGTACTCTTAACGCCAAGCATGTTCAAACAACCAGGGATAGAAATTCGTGGCGAAACGGGGGCGGGAAATGTGGCAGCATACCCTTGGTCTACTTTTTCTGTTCGCTGCCAAAGACTTTCCTGCGGAAACCTTCTTGTTTCGCACTGATTTGATAGGATGGAGTGAGGCAGTGTACATGTATAAATCAACACCGCAAGTCACAATTCACGCACAAAAACTTCCTGGAAGAGCATTTGCAAAAGATTAAAGTGTCTTGTTGGATAAGAAATAGCAGCAATACGTTTGCGAAGTATTATCTTTGAGCCAGAGAACTACACCAATAACCGGGGGTTGGCTTATTTAGATAAAACATCATTTTGCGGAACTCTTTTGACATCCAACTATATGATGCAATAAAAGACAAACACACATCTAAAGTGGATTCCCTTAAGTTCCCTGTGTTGTATTGTAATTTTTATATAAAATACTGCAAAGGCTGTACCGTATAACAACATTCTAAAAAATTCTCTGCTTATACTACAACTAAGTTGGAAAAAGAAAAAATTCTTATTATAGGCTCTAAACATTTTTGTTTTGCTACGCCAGAGTAATTTTATCATCTGGGAGTTGCCATATTCTGAATGTTTTTACCTCTATTTGAAGTTTAATGACTTTCTCCTAGATTTCAAATCGATGTACCAAAACTAAAAATGCGCGTTTTAATAGTTGCACAAATGTTTTGCCAATATGAAAGTTGGAGTTGTCATAGTCATGGATTACCATAGTTCCCCCAAGTTCTTCAACATTTCCCCCAGCTTCAAAATTGACACCCAAATCACTAACCTACCTAAAGAAAATGTCCACAGTAAAGCAGAACAATTTTGTTATGAGCTGAGAGTTGCCATATGTAGCCTGGAGTTTCTTCCATCTATTTAGAACCGTTTTTTTACCAGGTGCAATGGCTTTCCTCCTAGATTTCAAATCGATTTCCTACCACAAAAGTGTTCAGTGCACTTCTTCTTATTATTAAAAAAGAAACGTCATTCCTGAATTTTTGAATTGAAAAGATAAAAAGTATACCACATAACTGATCAAATACCTGACCGTAAATAAGGCTACAAGTGTGTACATATATATAAAATTTAAGCATAGATTAAAAAGCCCAGCATAATGATTAAAGACGTTAATAAAACGGCCACAATATGATTCACCACCCGAATTCCACTCCTGCAGAAAACAAAATAGAATTTAAAATAAATAATGACAGAAATAAACAAGCATACATGTACAGACAAAAAAGGCAGCATACTCATAAAGAAAGACCTTTGTCAGCCCACTGAAGTGCTGGTTTCCCTTAACCTCATCATTCAGCTTTGGAGAATTTCTAAGAATATTTACTAACCGCAAGTAATATTCAAAAGATAATTCAATGACAAGTGATGCAGTGCCCTAACCTGTGGCTGGTGATCTCCAGGCCTCTTAGTCAACAACAGCTGAGGTGCACATAGTATTCAACCCACAGCTTCCATCACCACGGTAAATCAAGTAGTAACCCTATGAACACAGGATAAACATTGTAGTAGTACAGCAAAGACGTTATTTATACAGACACTTTACAAGGTGTTCCTTACGGTTAAATCTGCAGACATAAATTTAATCTCAGCCTATGACCATTTAATTGAAAGTTACTGTAAGCAGTACTTTCCAAGTGACTCTGTAAAACAGTTTACTACCTGTGCAAGGTGATGCTTACTTCAAAATCTATCTGCATGGCAACATTCACTTTTCATTACGAGACGTTCACAAAATATTTCCTCAAATTATCATGTAGTCAGTAGTTAGGGGTTTTGAGACGTGTACTTGTGTACCCAACAATAATAATAATAAATATCATTATTTTAATGATATTGGAACTGTAAGATAAGAAAGCATAGCCACTGGAAGAAACTCACCTGTTCACCCCAGCTTGTTCCCCAGCTGCAAAGAAAACAAATTAACCCTTAAAACCCTTAGATCAAAATTTAAATTCTCATTTGCTGCCCCAATACATTTCCTATAGAAGTAGTGGAGAGAAGTTATTAAACTATCAATCAAATTCATCTTGTGTGATCCTGTCCTCAATTCTTGTGACCAATCTGTTTTATAAGTGTTTGACATTTAAGCAGAAATATGATGCTGACCACTCTTAGGGTTCACAAGGTTAATAGATACAGACTGTTTGGTGAAACACAGAAGAGTGAAAATAAGCAATAGAAATAAACGCTTTGGTGAAAATGGTGTCATGATAACACCAAAATGTTGCTCATTTCTATCACTTATTAATCATTTTTCACTTGTCTAACAGAAACATGTTTACAAAAAATTGGAATGCAAACTTAAGTGTTTCAAGATTACACAAAAATTTGGTTTCATCAATGGAGTTGGTAATGATAACTTTCCACCATACAGGGATTCTAAAAGTTGATGCTTGAAACCTCAGCTTTTAGAATCCTTGTACAGTGGTTAATTTACATTATCAATTCCATTGATACACTGTATCAATGTTGGGGAGCAGGGTTGGCACAGTGGTGAGAGCGCTCGCCTTCCACCAATGTGTCCCGGGTTCGATTCTCGGGCTCGGCGTCATAAGTGGGCTGAGTTTGTTGGTTCTCTACTCTGCTCCAAGAGGTTTTTCTCCGGGTACTCCGGTTTTCCCCTCTCTCCAAAAACCAACATTTCATTTGATTTAGTGTGATTTGAGAATTGTAAAATAATTTAGAATTGCAAAGAACTGTAAGGCGCATTTGATCATATTGACATGCTAATTTGCGCCTAATAAGTAATAAATTATTAAAGTAATAAATTATTACACTGTAAAACCAAATTTTTGTCACAACTCCTCAACTGACACAGCACCACAGTTTCTTAAGAAACTACCCCCTTTATTAATTTCTTTCAAGATTAGATGTACAGGTACAATGGATGTTTGCTGTCCTGGAGGTTTACTAGCAACTCCCCTGTAACTTTAAATTCTGCTTAAAATCATGTTATAACTGCATCACATGATCACTTGCTTAAAAATGATTAGGATAAAGCAGCTCTCACCTGTTTTTGATGATCCAGTATGGTTCATCTCCAAACAACCAGCTTTTCTCTGAAGGGTGAAGAAACAAATATCAATGATGTAAACATACTGGTAAAGTACATTACTAACAAAAGTACAGCAAAAAGTGTAAATCATTTTCATGACTTCAACACAAAGATATTGACGTTGTCAAGATCCTGAAAAGATGTTGGCTAGGCTGAGCATTAAATCACACGACATTATGAAGAGATTCAGGACTTACAAGTACATGTAACATGACTGAATTTAGCAGTACACTGACTGTGACAAAAGCTAATCTGCAGGTAAAGTTTTCACCGACTGTCGCTTATCTTCAACTTTAAGTCCTTGGGCAAAACCTAACACATGAAATGCGTACAACCACACAAGATGAGAGTTATCATGAAATTCCCTACTTTTGCAATACTTACTGACACCATAGCCAACAATCAGTACTCCATGATCCAGAGATAATGGATTGCAGAAGATCTTCCACGGATGGGCAACTCCACCCATGTAAAACTAGCAAGTACGGACAAACAAAGCACAATAACTCTTAGTAATACACCAAGATTAAAGTAAAAAGAATTACCGGTAGAGACTGTCCATGAAAGAGTCACTGATCATAGGCACAGTAATGTTGAAAGTATATTACAGGTTGTAGGTTGTAGGTTGCCAGAGATAATTTTACCTGCCCCCACCAATGAATTCAAACTACAATCTAACTGTACTTTCAAGCAAAAATATACTGGGCAAGTCAAGGGATGTGGTAAGGTAAGAGGTTATTTATTGCAAGTAATATTATTTTATTAGTATCACCCAACTAGTGGACTGTTAGCAATAAACTTGCATCATTTTGCTACTTTTGTTATTGCCTTTCCTGTCCGACTAGTTGGGTAGACCCTTTGCCCTCAAGGGCCACGTGTCAATAGCCCATTCGGCTTCGCCTCATGGGCTATTGACCTGTAACCCTTGCGGGCTACAGGTCTAATTGTTAAATAGTTACATGTAACCATTATATTGACTACAAAAATAAACTTAAATATTAGGCACATGTGAATGTTAATAAATACACAACATAAATTGAATACAATCTTAAACTTTTCTTGGACTGTTCTTCCAATTTCACAAGTAAGCACTCACTCACTTTTAATTTTAAATAGGTAAGATGCAACCTCACCTGCATCATATTTGCATTGATACCGATAGAGATAGGTCCATTAGCAGCCAACCAAGCTGCCATTTCTGCAAATCAAGAGCAGTAGTTAAAAAAATTTACACCCAGGAAAGCAGATGTAGCAATTAATGAAGTTCCATAATACTCACTGTTTTCATCACTGGATATGGCTACAGAAGAGTTGATGTAGACAGCAGCTTCAGATTTTTTGAACTTGCATTTTTCATCAGCACCCTCATAAGGATACTCAGTTTCTGATTCAAGTCCACCTGAATATATTAAAAGTGTGTTATTCGAATCACAAAATTTAATAAGAAATACATGTTTCACTACCCTGCCTTCATCAACTGATACAACATAATGCAAAATTTAAACATTGGCTCACAAACTTCAGGGATGTTTAGTAAGCTTTACAGAGCTACAAAAATAGCTGGCCAAAAAATAGTATGCCTTGCCTCCCACCACTTTGATAAGGATGACCACAAAAGTTCTTAACTTAACACCACTGGAATGGAGATTTATTATTAAGCAGGAATGGTCCTTCAACGAAAGAAATCAAGTGCACTCTTTATAATATAAAAATTTGCAAGCATGCTGTACTGTACATGTAAATGAATGTACACTTAATTAATGACAGGTATTAATGAAAAGAATAATTGAATCGATGACCTCTAGTCCACCGCAGTACCAGTTATGTTATTTTTTGCAAGGTGTTTAATTCTTACCGAGTTTCATGATTTGTTTGTAAGCGTTGGAGGGAAGTCCACCATTGCAGCCTTGGTCAACCTTATCGCAATCAACAAGTTCTGAGAGAATTCAAAGTACAACTAAATGAGGTGAAATTTAGGTGAGGTGATGTAAATCTAATCCAAAAATCAAGAAAATGTAAATGTAAACTTCACAGGATTGCCCTGTAACCTTCAAGCAAGATTAAAGAAAGGGCTGATTACTCCCTCAATGCAAATGAGTTACATTGTACCTGCAGTAAAAGTGATCAACATCAAATTTCTCCTTGTAATATCAATGCTTTATAACACAGAGTGGTCATGAGAATTAAGGACAGGATCCAATAAGAAGGTGAATGTGCTTGATATTTTAACAACTTCTCCCTACTACTTCTATGGGAAATGAGTAGGGGCAACAGATGAGAATTTCAATTTTGATCTGTGGATTTAAAGGGTTAACAATCAAATCTATTATCATTTTCATGGTAAAGCAGTTATAGCAATACCTTGTTCACTAAGAGAGATAAGTTTCCCTTTCTTGATCTTCCACTGTCCCTCAATATTTCCAGTTGTTGAGAAAGCCCAACATGACCCACACATACCCTGAAGGTGAAAGGTGACAGGACATAAGATACATACCACCGAGTTAGATAGGGAGCTTCAAATATTAAAATACAGAATGTACATACACTGTAAATGAGGATCCATGTTTTCTTATTTAAGAATTTTTTAATGACGATTTCAATCAAATTCAAGTTTTAAGAATTTTTGTACACTGTAGAGTCAGAATAAGTAAAGGAGAGAATAGTGGAGTTACTGGTAATAAGTCCAGGATTGTCGGCAAAATTTACCTGGTTCTTAACAGGAGTTACTGCACCTAAAGAAAAAAAATGATAATCGACAATTCAGTTAATGTCCTGGACATACCAATTAAACATTAAACAACATTTGGTAACCTTTAGACTGCAGGTACAGTGTACAATACACAGAACAGAAGATACCAAATATCATATCAAATAAGAGTACACAACATACAGTGTACCCTGCATGGCAAATCACAAAATAGGATATCAATGATCATGAGGTATAAGAATATGGACTTAGGAAAAGAAAATATCACCACACAATTTGTTTAGGGGTGCAAGCTGGGTAGAGTAAATGGGGCTGGTGGGGAAGGAACCTTTCAATAAGACTGAAATCTACCTTTGTCCCTCCAATCAAATGCACTTGGAACTTCTCCCTTTGGTATTTCAGCTTCCTTCATTTCATACAGAGGCTTTCCCCATCCAGGCATTCTGTAGTACTTCTTGAATTCCTCCTCTGAATAAAAAGAAAACCATCATGTAGCATTTGTATAACATTTGAATTTATACTTGCTGTGTAACTTGTTAAAGAGTTGATAAATGACTTGTACTTACAGAATCAGGGTCACATTTGGCTAAACAAATAAATGTTAATAGCGAAATCACTAATTACGTAAAATGTTCATCATATATCCATAAGTAAAAAAATAATGACTGATTACTTGATAGACTTTTTAAGCAAAATGGATCACAACTTTCAACTTGTTATATATACATGTAGCAACTTAATCCTTCAGCTACTCAAACTAACACAAACACAATGTCTGAGGATGAAAGTGTAGTCATCCTGTGCATGATTCACAGAAAGCAATGCTTGCAAAGATCTTTACAAAAACACAACTTGAGAATGAATGGATAAGAAGTTAAGAGGGGCTTATCACATAAGAGTTTACCGGTAAGATCACTGAATACTGTCACTCCATATTTGGCTGACCCCTGGTCCATGTCCTGCATCTTACGAGCTCTAACCAAATTATGTTGAAAAATTGCCAAGCGCTTCATATACTCTGCCAGGAAGGATATAGCATAAAGGTTAAACACACTGTAATGCACATTACAAACCCACATCCACACTGAAAAAAAGAACTCACCATCCTTATCATTTAAATAAGGCTTCTTGTGATGAATTACAAACTTCCGGAATGTCTCCTCTAAATTGTCATCTCCTTCAGCATCCTTGGGCTTACAATGAAGATATCAAAATTAATATATGCCATACAAATTATGCATGTCTCCATGAACATGTACATGTATACAAAATCTGCAATCTGTCAACTACATGTACACTGTAGGCTAGTCAAGGAACCAAACACACAAAGTAAGAATCTGTTTTATCTAATAACTGCCACAAAAAATATAGTTCCAAAAACAGTACATCAAAATATGATTGAATATTCCAGAAACAAGACTTTGTCAAGAACCCTGGGTTTAAATAATGTACCAGCACAAGTACCTCTGAAACACTTTTCCATACATTTTGTGCACTGTACCTTATCAAACATTTCCTTTACGTCATTTTGCACAAGTTCTGCAGCCTTAACAGGCTGACTACGTTTGCATGACAGGAGCCTCTCTTGCAGTCCAACACACTCATGCTGAAGCAGCTCTTTGCGCTTCTCCCAAGGAACATTGTAGACCACAAACTTACAATTCATCTACAGTGGAAAACAAAAGTAAGTCTCACTCATTGGTGATTAAATGTGTACATGGTTTCAACGTAATGACAAAATCAATTATTACATCTGCAACTTGCTGTTCTTTGGATGTACATATTACATGTAACAAGTAAATACCAGTTTATACTGCTTTCAAATGTACACATATGGTGTATATAATGGAATATCCCATGATTCACTTGTATTTTCTTTGCATCCACACTTACCTTAAAATACACTTATGTACCTTGTATAACCATGTTTTACAATGTCAGAAAATAAATAACTTTAACTTTATTTAAAATAACAAATAAATTGGCATTGATTGTGTAGGGAAATTATTGCCCAGCACAATCAATATCTGTGGTGGAATACTTATAAATTCTACATTCTGATTGGGTGTATTTTCTATGGCATGGCAAAAAATCAATATTAAATAAACACTGACCTCAAGAGTATCGACGGGGCAGAGATCTAAAGAAGCTGACTTGTGTGCCTCATCGTTACGGCAACTGCGGGAAACTCCAACTTCTGTGACAATGCAGAATTTCTGCCCAGCAACTAACTGAAATTTGACACAGCTGAAGTTAAGGTAATCCTAACCAGCAAGATTTCCATGCTCTCCTCATTTTTGGAACAGGGTTAGTATGACAGTGATGTATGCATAATTAATTTAAGGGGATGTGTAGAAATGTTTCCACAATAATCTTCTTGGATACGAATGTTAACAAATGTTACAGATGTTTGTAGTGAAATTGCACTTAGCTAATCAACGAGTTGGGCGCTTTCCATTTGTCAGAACTGGCCAGTCCGACCGGTCGTTTTGAAAATGAAATAGGCTTCTTCAGAGAGTTTTTGCTAAACAAACATTCCTGCTATGCATACTATGTAGAAATAAACTGATCTGTTTGGACAGTTCTTATTAATAGTGGAATTCTCTTTACAAATAGACTGGCCTCACCGGCCAGTTCTGACTAATGGTAAGCGCCCATAATTTGAATAAACATAACATGACAAGAATCCCAACTGGCTAGAGGTAAACCAGCTGGCTATTTACAAAGATGGTCAAGGAGTTGTCAACCAGGGATTACCCAGACCAACACCAGCTAGTGGCTGGAGTGGGATTTGAACCCGGGATGACCGCATTGAAATCCTGCGCCATCCTGCCTCAGTTGGATGTCTCGAGTTACAATTACGGAAATTATTTACAGTGATCATGATCATGACGAAAAAAGGGAGAAACTACCATATGTGCAAGATTTGATGGTTAGTACTCGTAACACTGGAGGCTCGTGTGTTATTCATTCCATTCGACATTTAAACTGAAACGTTTTGGAGAGTGAAAGAACACACTTAAAACGCTAGTATGAAACCCATCCTCTTTCTCTCCTTTGAAGTATAGTAGTATGAAGGGTTTCTGCCAGTTGGATTACATTTGCTCGGTAACTTTGAGACTAGATAAACGCTTGATGACTGTATTCAGTCTTTCGTGAAAATAATTTACCATTAAAGAAAACAAAAAAAAAAACAAAGAAAAACAAAGAGCTTCATGCTACGAACGATCTCAAAACAAATTAAATTCATACATATTTACAAGTACATGTACACAAGTCTTTACCACATAACCCACTGCTCAAAAGAATAAAAGACAAAAACGGTAACTTTGGCCTTGATCATGAGGCGAAATTCCCACAACAAACCCTGGAAAGTTGTTTCTAACCTTACGTTTTACCTGAAATGTAGCGTCGCCAATTTTTGTGGCCATCAAGCGGTACATGTTGTTCTGCAGGCTGTTGAATTCGTTCATAGCAAAATCTAAGGCATCAAGTACGTCTGGGTCATCAGTCTTTCTTTCCTGTATTCCACCCACCAGTGCATCTGATGCAAGGCAAGACGGAGCCAAAAATGCGAGTACAAAGACTGAAAACAGCGCCATTACTGATGTGTTTTTCTCGTCCTTTACGTGCCAGCAACCTGCCAGGTCACATGATTTCCTTTTTCTCCCAACGTCATTGACGGGCCTCAATGATAGGCCCGCATTGCGTGCTTGATTACTTCAGAAGTAAGGGTGCTTACCATTAAGGTTACTGCAAACGTTCCAGGGCTAGTTTTAGCCAAAAAAAATATTTTTAGCCGAAAGAAAGGTCATTATTAAAGCTAACATATCCCGAAAAAATAAAAATAAAATCTCAAATCGCGCGCGAGTTATTGAGAAAAAGAGATTTTTTAATAAAGTTAATAAACCGTCAAGGTGTCATAATCCCCAGAAGGCGTGAACTCCCCTGTGAGTTTTTCGCGGCAACGGCTTTATCCGGGAGATCCATTTCAACTAATTAACGTTTACACTCGAGTGTTGTTGTTCTTGTGGCGATTGAAATCATTTTCGTTGACATGAAACGTTCTAGGAAAGGGAAAAGTCCTTGGGTTAAAACTAAAGCAAAAACGGGACTCAAAAAGAAGAAAATCCGACACATGTAAATGAGGGGGCCGGGTATTCTGCAATTGCTCCAAAGTGGCGAATTTGGGGATGAAAAGAAGAAAATTATCGCAGACACTGACAAGGGCTCGTGGTTTGATCCGCCTTCACAGATCGGCGAAGAGAAATCTGGCGATGAACAGGGTAGTACTTCATCCGAAAGTGTAGTGGGAATCAGTAGAAAAAAAATAATGGGAACGAACTTGCCAGAAGAAAGAAAAGTTATGAGAGAGCCACTTCCAAGCACAAGCCAGGATTATTCTTCGTCGTCGGATTTGTTTTTGTTTTCCCCATTTGATGACTATCCTGCCCTAAAGCGTGCGTGCAGAAAACGTGACCACAACTATAACTTTCCCGCGAACGCCGGGCGTTCCGTTATTTCATTGGCTGGCGGCTTTTCATGTTGACATATCTCTCTGATAAGGCGTGCCATGTTTACAAATCTTTGGAGGGCGAAAACTCGCATTCGTTTTTCGAAAGAGTCCTTCCTCTTTAAACGAATTTATAGGGTATGTAGAGTGGACAGATTTCCGTGAAATTTGGCCAGAACTTGCACTGATGACTAAGGAACAAAAGTGTGTCGGCGAATTCTTTTATTTTAAATAGTTTTCTCGTGGCGACCTCTGACGCATTGCGTTTTGGGAATTGTTCGATGCTGGAACTTGACAGTTCCATAAAAAGATAACCAATGAAAATACAGGAAAATGCTGACACACTTTGAGAGATTGATGCTTTGTGATTAACACTGCACAGTTATTTTGCATCAACGATCGCATTTGATACCCGATAAATTCGACGGAAGGTCAATCAGTCATTTTCGCGTTTACCGGCTTCTGTCGCCTTATGAAAGGAGTAGGCAAACAGAACATTATTTTTTTCGAATTCTATATTTCATAACCTTTCTATTGATATATAGTTTGTGTGTGTTTTCTTGAAAACAGCGCGAGTACGAATTTTTTTCTGGAGGACACCCGCGAAGGTTTGCAGTAACCTTAAGCCAAAAAATCCGGATGGAATAAACGTTGCATAAAGGTAAGCGATTTTCCGAATTCAATGACCAGCCGGATGAGAATGGCGCTTACCTTTAACTACCCAGCATTCCATCCCGCATATTTTACTCGATCTGGCAAATGGTAAGGGCATTTCCCAAATTCCGTTCCGAACGGAAAAAGTGGACTACCTCTGGAGGTTGTCCACAATTTCCGAAAAGATTTTCCGGAAATTTGCCTTTCCATTTGACCTCAAACCGAAATTTCCGGATTTTTTGGCTAAATGGTAAGCACCCAAGTATTCTCCCCTTTCCGTTGCATATACCCGAGTTGCCTAGCACCGTATAACTGCAAGCCATAAATTCAGGCCTCACGGGCTTTAGATACATGGAGATACATGTGCATACATGTACAACTGTGCATGAGATACTGATTTATGCAGTCTACACTGCCAGAGCCCAGGCATGAAGAATCCTTTGACCTTTATAACTGATTGAAATATACTTTTCAATATTCCTTTTGCCAAGAGAAACACCAAGTGCAATAATATTTCATCAACTGAGAAAGTAACAAGATATTACACCAGCCAATGAAATACATGTAGTGCAGTACATGTAGTGAAGACTAAATCTACAATGATGATTTACACAGTTGGGGGATCCAAGGATCAGTGGTGGTAAGAATGTTTACACCAGTTTTAGATACGGTTTGAGTAAGTCCTCTAGTTTTTAATTTGTACCTAATAACGATTAACATCTCTCTTTGAGATGACTAACGAGAATGGATAACAACAACAACAACAACAATCTCTTTATTTCGTGCCCGGAAATTACACAGTGTAGACAAATACAAGAGATAAAAAATTACAATAGAAAAGAGCACAGCCACTTAGAAATAGCAAAGCTAATCGAGCTAAGTGGCTGGGCCAAGCGGAAAAAAATTTGCTACTACACTTACTGAACATAGAGCAATAGACAGGATTACGTTTACACACACACACTTACACACAAATAACAATAGACAAGGGGATGTGTACAAGAACTGGAAAATAAAGTACATCAATGAACCAGTCAGTAGTTGGAGATAAGTGATTCTTTTATGCTGATCTTAAAACAAGTACGACTTTTAGATTTTAGTGAGTCTTCAATGGAATTCCAGACTTTAACTCCAGAGAAACGAATGTTAAATTTGCCATAATTGGTCCTCGCTTTGGGCAGATAGTATGAAATCTTACTTGCCAGTCTGGTTTGATATTGATGCACTTTGTTGATACTCATAAAGAAATCGTTAAAAATTAAGGGCAGTCTGTTGGAGTAATAGTCATACATGAATAAAGCACAATACAAGTATAATAAGTCACTTACTTTAAGTAGTTTTAATTTCCGAAAGAGTGGACTAGAGTGGCAATTATATTCTGAGAATGTTATTATTCTGACGGCTCTTTTTTGCAAGGTGATAAGAGGTAAGAGAGTTGTTTGATATGTAGTCCCCCAGGTTATTAGACTATAAGTCAGGAAAGGATATATAAGTGAGTAATACAGCTGTACAAGGACCACATCGGTCACAGAGTACCTTATCTTAGATAGTATGCCAATACATCTCTTAATCTTTTTTGAAATATGTAAAATGTGATACTTCCAACTGAGATGTGAATCAATGATGAGACCCAAGTACTTAATAAATTTCTCTTGTGCAATCTCCCTTTTATCAATTGTCAATTTGACTAAGTGACCTTTGACCTTTTGAGGGGGATGGAAAATAATGAAATTTGTCTTATCTATATTTAATGAAACCTTATTCGCCGTAAGCCAGTCAGAGACCATTTTCAGATTATAATTAACAATGGACTCGAGTTCTGCTAAATTAGAATTAGAGTAAAATAAATTTGTATCATCTGCGAAAATGTGAAAGTCAAAGACATTGCTGCACTTACTGAAATCATTGATATATAGGAGAAATAGAAGAGGGCCTAGCACAGAACCCTGTGGGACACCATGAGTAATTAGGGTGTCTTCTGATTTAATACTACCTATAGTAACATACTGCCTCCTATTGCTTAAATAGGAAGCAAACCAGTCATTAGCAATACCACGGATTCCATAGTGGATAACAAGAATATTCCTTTTACAAAAGACATGTTGAAATAACAAAAAGCTGATAGATTTTCTCCAAAATCTCCTTTCTATAATAACATATCCTGATGGGGGGGAGGTGGGGGGAGGTTGTACTCTATTGAAAAAGCTATGAAGGAAAGCATCACCTGAAGGGTGGACACTAAACTTTTGAAGCCATTTTGGTCTAAAGACAAGTATCTACATGAATACTGATTCCATCTATTTAGGTCTTAGATTGCACACAACTTTTCAGAACAACCCAAGGGTGTGGTTTGTGTAAATCTTCATGCAAAAATTACATTAAAAAAGAAGAAGGAGAGTGATAAGAACCGATTCAAAACAAAATGTTAATTTCGAGAAGCACAGCCAAAAATTTAAATCTAGATGTGTGTTGAATTAATGCAATCTGATTGCATCACATTACATACAAACTTATCTAGACCACAATTATATAAACTAATAACTTTCTCCTACACATACATCTAAAAATAACATTTTGAGCAAAAACTCAAACTCTTATCTCACAAACTCATCTCTACATTTTCCTTTTTTTCCTTAAAAAGACAATATATTTAAAATAGATGCCTGTTTGAGAAAAACTCACACAAGGCTTTAATGTGAAAGTGTATGTTACTACAATGCAGCACAAAGACCTTGGGACACTTGTCAAACTTGGGCAAAAACTAGAAAATTTTACTATGTACGACTTCTATCCTTATATAACAAGAACACAATCATATTGTTCTTTTACTGTTTTTTAGAACCCCCTTCCCCCCAGACGATGTTGAAATACTCAAGCTATCAATGGACTTATCTGCATTTTCGTGACAATTAAACATCAACATTGTAATGGGGGGAGGGGGTAAAGTGGGAATTGTCCCAAGACTTTTGTCCTGTATTGTAGGTTACACATCATTGGTACACTGTACATGTAACTACATACTGTAGTATACATACCAATGCCAGTTGATAAAAATCATCATTAATAACTACTGATGTTATTTGATAAAATTTGCCTACAATTATGAAATTTAAAGGGGCTCAAAACCCTCAATCTATATTAATTCTAAGGTAATTTTACATGTTTCTTTGACCAGAAAATTTTTTACATCATTCTCGGAAGTACATGTAAATAATTATAATTATAAGGTATTTAGCTAGAGCAGTATGTACTTGTATCAGAACTGTAGAACTCTATGACATTGACCAGTACCCACACTCACACACACAAAAAAAAAACAAACGATGTGCATATTGAACCAATGCACTCAACACTAAGATAGAAGCTCAAATTTGTACATGAATTTTTACATGGCTTGCAGTCTACACGCATTCCCAAATGATACTTTTCTCTGTTCTTGATTTCGAATTCCTCTGCTTCCTCTGTGCCAGGTCTAGTTGCTTAATCATCTGTGTAGCAGATACAATTAAACCGGGAGATCAGAGATCCATATAATTATAGTGATTTTATTTATTAACCACTCCCTAATAATGAGCCTAAAACCTCTGCTTCCTGTATCATGTCCCATATTAAAGCAGACACCTCACATATAAGCAGCACTTCTCCATATTTGCAGATGCCACTCAGGTACCAGTTAGTCCTCTGCTGAAACTTATTACCTCGTATACAAATCATTATCTCCTGCAAGCATACACCCCCTAAAAACAGACACCTGTATAATGTGTACTTTCCCGATGAATCTCAAGTTCGCCAAATTTATCCTTTTTTTTGAAACCTAGATATATAAGCCTCAATTTTCCCCTGGTAAGTGGCTGGACAAAAATCAATTTAATATGCATATGCAGACTGTAGTTATTTCCTGAGTCCTAATTGGATAACCAGTGCCATCCAATTCAGAACTAGTTGTCAACAAATGCATCATCAACACTTGAGCAAAACCATTATATTCCACAGAGTACGTAAGTAACATGTGACTGGAAAAGAATCACTAAATTATTAAATCATACTGCAGTGTTCTCAAAATTAAAATACCTAGACCTGTTTCTGAGGCACATTAAAAACCCCACACACTATATAGCTAATCCCCAATGTTTTGCTCTGGTCTTGGGTACCAATGATATTTATTATTATATAAGTTAATGAGCTTGATTTACTCTAAACAGAGGTGTCAAATAAAAATGGTACATCAATAACTACAACAAATCTGATTGGTTGGACGATTTTTCTCACTAGTGAAAAAATATCGTATGACCAAGACCACAGATGAAATTTTTCACTGGTGACAAAAATCGTATTGGTTTCGTTTCCACCTTTCAGGAACAAAACATGAAGTTCAACACAGCTTCACCGAGTCATTATTCCTAAGTTGTGGCTTCTTGTTCGTTCATTGGAGGAATGAATCGGAGGCCAAGAAAATGAAAACACACACTCCAAAACAAAAAGCTCTTACAGAATATCGCTTTGCTGAATGGTTGACTTCAATTCCATTCACCTTGTTTGTTCGCATATTTATCAACAAGGCAATGCTATTTGTGCATGTTGCTATTCATGGTGGTCAATTCAGCATTTCTATCAGCAGCCTTCATCAATCAACAACCTTGGCAATTCCAGAAACTGAGGAGAGCCTTCTCAAAAGAAGTAAAAAAAAAGCACTTCTTTAAAACGAAATGTCTTTAATATTCGGAAAGCTTCACAATTTTTTAAAAAGTAAATTTTTACCTTAGTTCTTATATTCGAAGCAATTTCTAATTCAGTATTTGAGTCGTCTTGTTCACTGAGTTAGATCAAAATAAAGCCGACATTGCATGTGTTCGCTGCTCATAATGCATGATCTTTTGCAGTCAACTGACACAAGCGAATTTTTGCTTACGATGGTGATGCCATTTTTTCTAAATTTGTTGCATCGCCAGTGCGTGGTGAAAAATACCCAGCCATGAAGTAATCTATATAACAATTTATTTTAGTAAAATGAAAGTAAAAAAAAATGCATTTTTAATTTTATAGCAGTCTGGCAAGCTCCTCTGGCAGTGTTATAAAGTGCAACTGATTATATTCATAATGGTCATTGAACCATTAAAGTGGAGTGTAATAATTTCAAAA
>OX419336.1:1215000-1217500 GCA_948470475.1 Galaxea fascicularis | reverse complement strand
TACAATCATCTTCATAGCAGCTGGCAGATTCAATGGCAAACAAGAGCCATGTTCTCCATGCACATCTTTTATGGCAAGGACAACTGCAGTGTTACCTTCTCGACCACACTGTGCAAGCCTAGAGAGTAAGCACCCATTTAAGTTGACTGCTTTAACTTTATACCCTTCTAGCATCCTTTCATTCTGTGCCAAGGCTGCTCCAAAAGGTTTGCATTGCAACTTATGTGCATTGCAAGAAGTGGAATACCCCACAGTAAGATTTGCATCTCTCTCAAATGTTGGTGTTACTTTCAGGGTTTCCTTTGTCTTTTTCATCACTTTTTCTACAGTTGCATCCCTATGGACTTCTTGTTCCCACATTGTAAACGTCTCGGGAAATTCTGCTTTACAGAATTTGCCTATGGCCTCAGAGAAGTCTGTTTCATCTTTCTTCCCGGCTTTTTTGGAACTAAATAACTTCTTTTTGGCACTGGCAACAGGATAAAGACTGCCCACTCTACACCATGGATCCCGAGGATGAAGACATAATCCATGAAGTATCACAAGTGTAAAATGATCCAAGTAATGTGCCCCAATGGCACGGAACAAGGCAGATACTTGGCGGCGGTTATTTCCTAGAAGCAATGTTTACACTGTAAGTATAGTAAATTTATACCATAAAATCTCAATGTACTGGGTGCTAGTTCTTCTTCCCTCAAATCTCAATGTTTCCTTCGACTTCATTTTGGGAAACATTGAGATTCTAAGGAAACAAAATTCACTGTTCCCTCAAATGTAAAATTATCCAAGGGCCTTATATTTTTGGCCACTTTGTGTAAACCAAGGCATCGACTCAATTCAGTAGTCATTAACACCTGTAGCATGGGCTTTATTTAGTAATCTCTAAACTTAACTCTCATCCATACAAGTTGCAAGGTTTCCAAATATGACATTGAACATTTCTGTAGTTAAAAAATTTTAAAATAGATCAATCACAGGTGCCCAAGTTTAGAAGTAGTAATTTGATTAATGATTTGGAAAGGGTAATGGCAACAAATTATTCCTAAAAACTCCTTTCTGTCTATAGAGTGGTTTTCAGTGATATTCAATGTCATAAAACAAAACCAATTAGGGTAACTGTATTATTCTGACCAATCACAAGAGAAGCCGACAGTTCTGTAAACCAATCAGAATTGCCAAGTGATCGGTTTTGATTTTGCTTCCCACAGCTGGCTACTACAAAACCACAGAATTACTTTCAAGACTCGAAAACCGCTCAAGTCCAGACAGAACCAGAGAGAACTGTATCAATTGTTTACCTTGGAGAAAAGAGATACAGACTGTCAAATTTTTCTCTGTGTTCTTCACTAAACCAAAGCGTGGAGAGACGAGAGATCTTCCACAGCGTCCCTGCTGTTTCGGTCTTGACAAATACTCCGCGCTTTCTCTCTCTAGTTTACTTATCACCTCCTCAAATGTTTTCTCGTCAGGAAGGACGATCGCATAGTCGATTCCCTGGCGATTCTTCAAGTCTTTCATCCCATCAAGGAAGTCCTCCTGAATTTCTCGGCTCTTTACAAATTTGTTCATGAACTCATCGAGCAAAGTAGCTTCAAGTTCTCGCCAGTTTTTCCCGATATCGTCAAGCGTCGCTGGCATTTGCTTTATGATGTACCGCTTTGGCACGAGGATAAGCGGTGTGTTCTCCACTGTTTGCAACAACTTATGCTTGCATTGCAGCTGCTCAGTGCCATAGTAATCTTTATACTTGTCTATTATCCTTTCTTTGAGTTCCGCAGGAACTTCGCAAGTGGCAAATGATTCATAGATAATATCTAAAGTGGTCATTTCCACAAATCCGTTGAATACATCGCGTCTAGCCTGATGGTGCTGTATTATTTCTGTCACCTTTCGATTGTTGAAACTCAACAAATATGGAAGAATCCAAAACAACATAAAATCGGAGATCTTATTAGCCCCGATCTTTGCCTCTTCCTTGTCAGAACGTTCTCCGCTTTCCTTCTTTTTCTTGTCGAAGAAAATCAACAGAATTGAAAACAGCAAAATATATCTTCCCTTTAAGGGAATCTTCCATCCACTCATTTCTGGAGGAACCATCTCGATGGACTTTTCTTGCTGGGATTCATGAGCCTGGGTATCTTGGGGAGTTGGAAAGTCAACTTCCATCGGTGTCTCTTCCGAGTGATCACCAGAAGCGGCAGATTCTGCATCGGTACAGTTCAGCGACCGAGTAAAGCGTGAATTATTAATAAAACTCTTCCAAAGTTTCGATTCTTCCTCTGTTATCGCCATTTTTCCTTCTTTATTTTCAGATTTCTTCCCATATCCCATATGCAGGTAGGTTATTTCAGGCACTTGAAGCAAAGCATCTCCGTCACGCCGTAAAATGTCCTTAGTGACACGTCCCAAGATGTTTTTTGCCCCATAGTCCTTATATCCACCTTCTTTCAGGTCGTAGTCCTCAAGAAGCAAAAGAGGTGACAGGAAGAGCAAATTCTCC
>OX419336.1:1165000-1207500 GCA_948470475.1 Galaxea fascicularis | reverse complement strand
ACCACCCGAGCTTACATGAACCTTTCAAAATGTTTGTCCATTGAATACGAGTATTTTCTCTTGCATCCTGACATTGAAACCACGGTGTCCTTGATCTTGTATTTATCAAAGCTTGGATATGTCTTGCTTCTCGTTGAATTGTTATTGAATACAAACCAGTCAGCTTCCAAGTCTTTATACCGTTGTCAGGCTTTCGCGAAAGGAAATGTTCGAAACAGACAACAGAGATATCAGTTCAGAGATATCATTCCGCGAATCTTTTATATGACTCCAGTATGTACCTCAAAGCAAAACTAATAAACTTTTCCCTCTCCGCTAGATAAAAAATAGACAGGCTCTACTGTTTTGTGTTGTAAAACCAACTTTAGATAACTCGTTGTCCGTAATGGCGGCTCTTTCGCGAGAGCCTCGCGAACACGCATCTTAGTAACATCCGGTTTTTGAATCAGCCAATCAGATTTCGTCCAAATTCTGGACGAAGACACGGAATCCTGTGAGACTTTGTATCAGGCCCAATTGTAGCGAGCGCCGACATAAGAAGACATAAGAGCGATGATACAATTGGGCCTGATCGCAGGTTAATCATACATTTGTTGCAGTCATTTGCCTTACCTTCCGAATCTGATATTACTACATCTGCAAATAAAAAACTCCTAAAGTTATCTGACAGTCAATTGAATATACAGGCAAGCAAAGCACGCAAGCCTACAAGGAAACATTTGGAAGATCATGTCAGCTGTCGTGTACAGTATGTGGTCCTTGGTTTGCGAGGTTCTTAGTGCACGAGTTTTTCGAACGTGATGTCATATTTTCTCGTTAAATAAAATACGACCAAAAACGAAGGCTTACGATTAAATATTGATTAATATTGTTTTTTGTTTTCAGGCTTCTTTACGCAATTGTAAAAATTGCGATCACAACTGCGAGGATCATCCTTCATTTGATTTGAGAGATTATTAGGTTTGAATTATTTACAAGAGAACCAGACCATATTCAAGTTATGTGGGGTGGTTTTCTGAACCGTTTGAATAACCCGTAATCGTTGAACTGCTTCTTGTGAATGATCATGATTTACTGAACTGGCTGTAGATTCATTTTGATTGAACGATAATTGTCATAATTGGAACCTTTCCTGCTTTCTCGTTGTAAGTTGCGTCTCTCACAAACGAAACCATCAAATAGCCGCTAAGCTGAGATCAAATGCAAAACTGGAATAATGCAGATCTTTTTACCTCTCGGCAGTTCTGTACAACCATGTTCCATGTTGTTTCTGTTAGACAAATCATGTTGTCAACCGTATCGTGTTTACTGATAGGCTTAACAGGTGTCTCACATTTACTCAATTTTGTTCATGAAAGGTTTTACTGTAAATCCGCTGTATATACTGAAGGAAAAACATAACACGGTAATTGGAGTCTCACTAAGGCATAAGATATCATGTTACCTAAAAGCCTTAAAAGGAATCATTTTTTTTGCAATAAAAAAGTGCATAAAAATTTAATTCTGCTTGAAAAATATTGGTCGGGCGTTTTGTTAGGATCATGCAAAAATCAGCTTCTAACTCGCACATGTGCATTCTGCAGCTACGATTGAAGTGAAATCTTCAAAACAGGGTCGATACGCGAAAACTGTTTCATCAATGAAACCTAATATTTATTGTAAGTCATTAACAGGCCAGTGTTTTGGCATACAAATTTTCTTTGCCAAAATTCTGCTGGGGGGGCGACAGAATTACTCGTTTCTTATCAAACGTTCGACCAGATAAGAGAGTCGTGTGTCCATTTCTTTCCGGTTTCAAGTATTTTTCTCTTACTCCTATATGACTCCAACGTAGCAAGAAAAGTAATAACCTCAACGTTTTCATTGTTTTTCCGTTGACGCTTTAAGTTTGTGTTATTTCAGTAACTGAATGCATGTTATTTGCCCACTATTTTTTTCGTCATCCAAGCAGGGTTCACGGCATATCCGGTTAATAAAACTTTATGTTTAATGATGTGTTGTTTTGCTGTGTAGTTTAATTAATGCGTATCTGTAGACTTAAATAATTTTCCTTGAAATCGTTTGTTATTTTTCCATATAGCTGTTATTGATCTAAGAAGATCAAAAGTCATCTTTTCCGAAGCAACTTAATAATTTGTTGTTCTCCAAAACAACTGAGAAGGTAAGGTAAACAAAGAGAAAACGAAGTAAACAAAAAGTTAAACAGTTCACAGTTGTCTGACAAGAGGATATGGTTCAACCCCCTTTTCTGGTGGATGATTGCTTAACCGCGCGCAGCATCTGATAAATAAATTAAATTTAGCGAACAACGGAAAGTAGGGGTTATCACACTTGAAAAAAAATGAATTATAGCATTTCTTAAGTGAATATAAACCTGAATATACCAGGGGTTTAGGTAAAACAACAATACAACGTTGTTTCAAGAACCTTTTATCTGTAGCATAACTCTCAGCTTTCAGGGAGCTCGACTCAATTTGATAACTGTATCAATATTTCTTTTTCATGAGCAAAATATCTCCTTAGAGAGATCAAGATATTTTGTGGTTACATTGGCCATTTATTTTTAAGGTATTGCAACATGATATAAATATACAACACAAGTCTGAGTCAAACATAATACTTACATGAAAAACACGCATTCAAATGAAAAAGCTAAGAGAAGGTGTGGGCTTCTAGTTTCATCATAAACAACTGAACTGGTATACATTCATTTGATAGAACTGTAACCGTAAATAAGAAGAAACGAGCGAGTTAGTTATCATTTTCGGATCTTTTCCTTTATTCTCACGCAAGACCACCGTGAATGTTTGATCTAGTGATTTTACACAGTGTAGCATGTTAGCTACTATTGGGGCTTAAACGCTCAGTGAATGGAGAATGACATCAAACGGCTTAAATGTAGTACCCAGTTTGGAAAATTGTTGTTTCAATTCCACTGTTCTGCCAGATGAAATGCATTTTGCACGGCTAGTCTGAGTATTTTCACCGCTACCGACAATGGTCTTTGTTAATTCCGTTTACATCTATATTTATTAGAGTCTGACTTTTTCCGTTTCACTCGTTTTGTTACGGTGACTGTTACTGTGAGATAAGTACAAAGATTCCACATCTATTCAAATCTAATTTGTTAAAGTGAAACAAAAGTAAACCCGGAAAAACATCAACTCAAAACCATAATAAAAAAAATACGACCTCAAATATGAGGCCATGTTGTTTCAAGTGCTTTACACTTAAGAGTTCCCTTGAATGTATATGTACAAGAATAATTTTTAATCGTCTTTTTAAAGGTTTCAAACTGACCAACAAAACTCCGGCCAATTTGGAGTTATCTCCTTTCATATTTAAAACCATGCACTCACTGCTTCCTAATCAACAAAAAAGCATCAATAACTTTAATGGATCAGTTAAAACAATACTTCACAAACACCGCAACTACATAAGCGGAACTCAAAAAAAATGATATGCAGTGTGCACGAGCCACGAGGCATTCGGCACGCGCCGCACGAACTTCGGTCTTGTGCCCGGATAATTTTGTTTGTCACGCGACCTGCCAACCATGCAACAATTTTCTTTGAGGTAAGTGATGTTCGAGATCCTTGCAGCCCTGGTTATTTAAAAGGAGAATCAATCACCAAGAACTTAAACCGATTTTGGAGTCTAGTGTTACAGGCTTTTAATTTCGACTGCGTGTTCTGAAGATTTATGAATGGAAATCAGGCTTAACAAATGTGCTGTTTTTGTCCAGCGTAGAAGACGTTATGTCTATTCCATGTGGTTTAGGTGCACACTTGCGCAAAAATGGAGTTGGTTGAAGTGGTGAAGAATGGAATCCATTATATTTTGACTAAATTCCGAGTATCAGTGATCTCCAGTGAAAGCAGCATTTTAGCTAGAAAGAATGGTAGCCGCATATAACTCTCCAACAATTGAATTCAGTAAAACTGACTCCATAAACGTTCCTTTCAAGAGATTAAAAAAGAAAAAAAAAAAACGAGAAGCCTCACGGACGATGATCGTGTTCAGAGCCTTGCTAAAAGGAAAAAAAACGTAGAGACGATGATTGCATTGAGTTGATTTCCGGCAGAAACGAAGTTGACTGGTCAAGAAGTGGACACACCTTTGGACCAAGACTTATATTCACAAAAGCAACTGATGCATGGGAGATGATTTACAACCGCATATACGTAACTATGTACGTTCCGTGTGTTTTCCCGAAGCCAGAGTAGAAACTTGTTATTTAATTATATTATCGCAAGTCCCTCGGCTTCAAACATTTCAATCAGACACAGTTTTCACACTGAGTACGTAAAAATTTAAAATGATTTTCGATTCATCATAAAATATTTATTTACTAAATCTTTGCATGTTTATTACTGTTTAAAGAAATGATAATTTTCAGGTGTAAAAGAACCTTGCCCGAGTATCAAAACAAAATGATGGCAAATCGTGTTTGGTTAGACCATGCATGGTCTGAAATAACTCAAATGATTTGCTAGAGGGGAGCGGTATTTTTATTGCTTTATTTTCAGATTGATAAAGTCTCATATCTCTGTGACATCTCCTGCGCGCCTTGTAAATTAACTTTTTTCACTTCTCCAAGCCGATGCAGGTGTTTCTCATCTTAAACAGGAAACCCCTGCTCCTCCATGATGAGATAGTTATCTTAAAATAGCTTGTTTTTGCAAAATCAGTAACACTGGCATTTAGTTCAGATTTACCTTAACGTATGTTAAAACAAATCTTCTGGGGAACCGTTTTTTCTCTATTTCATCTCAAAATGTAGAATTGAAAGCCGAAAACTGCAATGGCTTAGTCGCTCTCGTATGATTGACGCTTTTACTCTATATGCAATTAAATACAAACCAGCATTTGCAATCTTGATCCAATCTGCTTTAAATTTACTTTGTGCCGGAAAGCGATACTGCTAGGCATTAACGGGGGTTCATTTTAAAATCAATTTCAGTGTTCCTTTGTAAATAAAAGCTTTTCGTATTTCCTACTATCCGGATTTTTTGTAATCTGCATGGAAAGCGTTTCCGTGTGGTTTTCAGTGCTCTTTGGGTACGCGGGAAATCAGGTGAGAGCAAAAACTCCCTTCCCTCCCCTCCCCTCTCGCATCTTTCTTTTGCTCTCGCCTAATTTCCCGGGTTTCCAAATTCGTAAATCGGCTTTCGAGCGGCAAAACCCCCACGGAGACGCTCACTACACTCGGCTGGAGCTTTCGAGGTCTGATGCCGGCACCCTGACAAATTGTTTATCTACACGGCTGCGGCTGTGCCTCTAACATGGACCCACCCAGCCTGTCAAGTGTTATATCATCTCTCTGATACCGCCTCACTAAACATGACCTTTTATGGGTGACTTGAGACAAGACCCGCTGGTAATCAAACTTTCAATGTTTGTTGTCTTAATTTTCAGTAAGCTCACTGCTGGATGCATTCATCGATGAAAAAATGTCAGACAAGGAAATGACAAAGCCGTCAAATGAATTTGAACTTGACACTACTGATGAACCATTGGCCACTGAAAACTTGAGAAATACTGTAGGGAGTGACATACTTCCACTTCATCTTACACCTGAAGTCACTGTGAATATCGTATTTTTTATTGTATTGGCCATCACAATAATCGCAGCAAATCTTTTGGTGCTTTCCTCAATCTACACCAACCCGCGCCTGCGATGCCCTACCTATTTACTTATTTTGTCATTGTCAGCGGCTGATCTCATGGTCGGACTATTGATACTTCCGTTTCGAATCATGGAGTTACTTTCGTACGAGTGGTCGAGAGAATTCGCTTGGTGTAAAATGACGTTGAGTCTGAACCTATTTAGCTTGAGCGCTTCCTTGCTCAATCTCCTGGCAGTGAGTGCTGACCGGTTCCTGGCAATTTCCTATTCGCTGAAGTATGGCACCATGATGACAAACAACCGAATATACGTCATGATTGCTGCCGTGTGGTTGACTGCGTTTACGGTGTCTTTTTCCCCGTTATTTGGCGTTGGAATAAAACCAGTGAAGATGTATCGCGTTCACCACCTCTGTCGCTATGGTGATGTAATGGAGGGCACATATATGACATTGTTTTTCTTTCTGATGTGCGCCACACCAACAGTGATTATCACTGCAGCTTACTTCAAGATCTTTTTTCTTGCTCGTGGTCAGGAGAGAAGAATTGCTTCTTTGAAAGTGTATGTTGATAGAGATCCATCTCGGCTGGCAGCCAACAAGCGGATAATCTTAACTCGGGAATCAAAAGCAGCAAAGACAACAGGTATCCATGATCTTCTTTTCGGATAATTTAAAATAGAAGTTCGCATCAGCTTGTCTATTTTTTCGGTCTAATTGGCGCTAACACTGAAACTAACGCTAAATTCCAGTCATCCGCCTCAAAACGCAAACTTGCACAACTCGCTGCGTTATGCATTAGTGGTCAAAAGTCGAATAGAGGCCGCGTATGCAGATTCCATATTCCAGCTTGTTGTAGATTGCCCTGCTAAATCTCGTTCGCTCCAAGGTATTTGAAAGTCTGGAACAAGCTAATTCCATTCTTATACATGAAACATTTTAAGATACGGCTGACGTACCACGTATACAAAACTCAATGAAACTTTAACTTTACCATGCAGAAGCCAGTGCCTTGCCGTAAGCAGATCAGTTTGAACTGGCCAGAACAAGCGTGTTTCATGTTTTTCTATCAGTCTTCCTCGAAAGAGAGACTAAACTGAAAACAAGGTTTCGAGTCAAGCCATCTCATCGAGCTAACAGCAATAAGGTGAATACAAACTCACCAGCTAGAAATGAATAGAAACCAAGAGCGTATCTCCTATTAGTTATTTGATTACATGTCATAAAACTAACCAACTCCATCTACAGTCATGTACAATATACTTACTATAGATGAGCTCAGATATGTATGATTCTTCGATTTCGTTTATTTTTCTTTCTAGCAATAGTCATTGGCCTGTTTTACTTCTGTTGGAGCCCATTTTTTGCCGCCATTCTCCTGACAATACTTAGAAGAGAGGCAGTGTCTTACACGTTTGTCGCCGTTACAGCATGCGTGGTGTATTCAAACTCGGCCATCAATCCACTTGTTTATGGCTTTCTAAATCAAGAATTTAAGAACACCTACAAGCAACTGGTTGGAAAAGTCTACCATTTCTGTCGACCCAGGTTTTTGTCGAGGAATACACAAGTGTCCACGATCATTATGGTGAAAAGGAAGTCGGATCAACCAACCATTACAGCTGCCATTGTTGCAACTCATATTGAAACACTACCGTAGATATGGACGAATGAGCTTATTTCATAGGACGAATGAAATTTAGTCTGAAAGATGGTTTTCCCTAATCGTCATGTGCGAGACTTCAGTGGCGGTGACAAAACTTGAGCGAAACACAAGCAAAAGGAAGCCGAGAAGAAGGAACAACGGTGTAACTTGCCCATCTTGTTATTTATTTGATTTTGTTCCTCAGAGAGTAAATAAATAAATTAATCTACTGAAAGCAAACTAATACATTGAAAAGACATGACCAAGACCTGGAGAATTTGTGGAAAAGGACTGAATGAAAAAAAAGTTTTGGCTAATCGAAATATGTCTCGCAAGTCCACAAGACTGTGTGTGAGAACAGGAACGATGTGTACGGCTTGGAAAACTAGGGACCACGCAAACGAACGCACTTTAACGAAATTGATGGAAATAAACTGCATAACCGTCTATGACCCAAACAGTTTTATTTCTTTCGTTTCGAAGGTGAGCAGTGTATAGATGTCTTTCAATTGATTAATAAAGTTTTCTGTGACATTTCTTTACATCAATGAAAAAATGCGGTGTGAGAACCACAATCTGATCTTTGCCCTGAAATTTCCAATATCACCCTTTTTTATTACTACTACTAAGTAAAAGGACTTACTCATTCTGTTCTGATTAATCTTTACAACATTGCTCAGTTCCGTTGGGCAAACTTTTCGTAGGTACGTTGCTGCAAAGGCTCAAACCAAATGTGTGAACTATGTGCAAAACATCTGTCTGAAACACAAAATGGCTCATTTTCTCTAAGTTCACTGAGCTACTTAAATAATCGCCTCCTTTACGTCAAGTTACAGGCACGTAGCCAGGATTTTAAATGGGGGAGTGCGTCGGACCACCATCGGCGGACCCCTCGAGCGCCTCCGGCGCGAGTTGGCAAGGGTGTCTCTCTTCAGAGCCACACAAAACGGCTCTTGTTGGAGCTACAACATGACATAAGAAAAATTCTTGACCTTCGTGATTTTAGTTAAATTTTGAGTGACGGAATTTTTACGCAGTGTTTCAGTCCAAATTACAATTTGAGTTTTGGTTTATTAGTGACGGTTCATCGGATGGATCACTTGATTAAAACTTAATTTTCAATTTACGCCAACTGGTTTTTGAATTCTTTAGCCAGATCGTTCCATGATAGGTAGGCTCGGGAGCCGGGCCGCCGCAGCATGTTGGGACCGCACTTGCCACACCCCTCCTCCCCACGGGCATGAGTCATTGGTAATGCTGATGTATTTTTCAAAACATCGTTGTCGTCTGTTACAGTGTAATTTGCTGAATCTTTTACATAACGAATTCAGTTGGTTTCATGAATAAAGCATGGTTTACCGTGGCTTTCTCCAAATGTTTTTTTTCAACGACACGAAAACTATGTTAACGACTCAGAAGGCTGATTCCACTGATGATCAGAAAAAGAGTTCTAAAAGTGAAAACCGTTCGTCTTCTAGTAGTGCGTGGGATGAGCCTATTCGACCTGCCTCGACCATAAATATTATCTTAAAACGAAACTGATTTTCTCCTAAAAGAGCCAGTCCGTTTAATGAGTCCTTCCTTCATCTTCGAAAGCGAAGAAGGCTGGTTCTTCTTGTCATTCTGTAGACAGTTCTTTTCATTCCGTAAAAACTGCCTGACGGAGCCGTAAAGCATATCCGACACTTCTTTGTAACCGTCACTCGACGAAACAGAAACCTCGTAAAAAGGGCATTCCAGTTCCTGCGATAAATCGCTTCCTTCTGTTTCATCAACCTCCCGAAAATGTTCCAGGTCTCTTTTGGTCCCGATAAGTAGTAGTATGACGGAGTTTCCGCTTGTTTTTCTGTCTCTAATATGTCTCCCTATTCGTGCGGCCTCCTCGAAGCTCGCTCTGTCGGTAATGGAATACAGGACCAGAAATATGTCACCGCGGGATAAACAGCCATCCAACTTTGTTTCTGAGTTCTGTAATGTTAAAATTAAAGTAAACGTAAGAAACTTTGATTACTTATGAGTATAATCACTTATAAAATGTCGCTGCCATAAGCACTTACTTTAAAATAAACATCATTGCACTTTATTGTATGTAGTGTTTCAAACTGAGCCGAATCAGATAATGAAGACCCTTCTTTCGTCAACGATAAGGAGGGCACTTAGCTGCGTGCAATAGCCATGGCAGTAGAAGAGCTTCCTACAAAGTTGGATAAGCATTGAGAAAAGATGAGATACGGAGAGTAAAAATATTTTCGAATTTCAAAGACTTTCAGGCCTTGAAGCCTATTGTTTGAGACTGAAGAGGGCCTGCACGTATTGAGGCGCTCCGTTTCTCAGCAGATTGAAAAATACCGAATGGATCTTGGTCCTCACAGAATCGATTTTCACATCATAAGGTGCAAACAGGTTTACATGGAGAAGCTGCTATACATCGCTTACAACAGCAATGTTTTTGCACAATATAAGTAATTATTATTATTATTATTATTATTATTATTATTATTATTATTATTGATATCGCTTACGTACCTCTCCCGCGGTATCCATTAAATCCACGTAAATATACTCACTGTCCACCTCCATATGGTGTCTCCATGTGGACTCTGATATGTCAAAATTGGAAATAGGCAGGGCTATATTTAGGTACGAATATCAAATACTTTACGGGTGAATCACAGAATTGACAGCTCACTGGGTTATATTCAAACAAACTATTTAATATTTCCAGTAAAGCACATTGGAACATATTACCCCTAAGACTAGATAGTTACCGTCTGAAAAATACGCACCATACTGGCTGTGTCACCGAGGAAGTTGGTGGATTTAGCAGTACATTGTGCTGAAAAGCAGGATTTTCCAGATGAAACGGCTTTTTATTTCAATTCAATTGAGGAAATAAGAATCTATATTGCTTTTAGACTTTTCCTGATTCGTAACATCATTTTCATTCTTAAAGAGATCGAGATGGGGAGTGAAATTGTCTGGGTTTTTTTTGTGTTTTAACTACTAAACTGTCTCAGATCAGACGGAAGAGGTAAAATGGAATATACACACACTGATTTGAAGTAATGACGAGGGATAAAATTTTCCAATGATCTTTTTTTACAAAGCGAATGGTAATCCTTACCGAGTTTTTGGTCGTATTCTGTTATGAATCGTCTTGTAAGAAACCGGACGATCAGCGCTGAAAATGAAGATGTTGAGAGTTAATTATCTCAACCAGGATCCCATGATGGGCTCCAGCCATTTTTGCATAGGGTCTGTTGGAAGCCTTATTGAGTTACGTAGTACTGGATATTTTTAAAGTTCTTAAGTTAGACGTCACAAAAAATTAAATTTGTAAAATTGTGGGATTTGGAAAGTGCCCTTGCTAAAAATTAGCTCTTAATTGTAATTCCCAGCCGAAATATAAAGGATTAAAATTTGACACTGCCCCATATAAATCTCTCTAATTTTGAGTCAGTTCTAAACTGAAGGAACTGACCCGGCATGAAACAAATTTTGAAGAGCTTGTATGGGATGCCATCAAACTTTGATCCCTTCTGTCTCTACCGAGAATTGCACGGTTCATCGGATGGATCACTTGATTAAAACTTAATTTTCAATTTACGCCAACTGGTTTTTGAATTCTTTAGCCAGATCGTTCCATGATAGGTAGGCTCGGGAGCCGGGCCGCCGCAGCATGTTGGGACCGCACTTGCCACACCCCTCCTCCCCACGGGCATGAGTCATTGGTAATGCTGATGTATTTTTCAAAACATCGTTGTCGTCTGTTACAGTGTAATTTGCTGAATCTTTTACATAACGAATTCAGTTGGTTTCATGAATAAAGCATGGTTTACCGTGGCTTTCTCCAAATGTTTTTTTTCAACGACACGAAAACTATGTTAACGACTCAGAAGGCTGATTCCACTGATGATCAGAAAAAGAGTTCTAAAAGTGAAAACCGTTCGTCTTCTAGTAGTGCGTGGGATGAGCCTATTCGACCTGCCTCGACCATAAATATTATCTTAAAACGAAACTGATTTTCTCCTAAAAGAGCCAGTCCGTTTAATGAGTCCTTCCTTCATCTTCGAAAGCGAAGAAGGCTGGTTCTTCTTGTCATTCTGTAGACAGTTCTTTTCATTCCGTAAAAACTGCCTGACGGAGCCGTAAAGCATATCCGACACTTCTTTGTAACCGTCACTCGACGAAACAGAAACCTCGTAAAAAGGGCATTCCAGTTCCTGCGATAAATCGCTTCCTTCTGTTTCATCAACCTCCCGAAAATGTTCCAGGTCTCTTTTGGTCCCGATAAGTAGTAGTATGACGGAGTTTCCGCTTGTTTTTCTGTCTCTAATATGTCTCCCTATTCGTGCGGCCTCCTCGAAGCTCGCTCTGTCGGTAATGGAATACAGGACCAGAAATATGTCACCGCGGGATAAACAGCCATCCAACTTTGTTTCTGAGTTCTGTAATGTTAAAATTAAAGTAAACGTAAGAAACTTTGATTACTTATGAGTATAATCACTTATAAAATGTCGCTGCCATAAGCACTTACTTTAAAATAAACATCATTGCACTTTATTGTATGTAGTGTTTCAAACTGAGCCGAATCAGATAATGAAGACCCTTCTTTCGTCAACGATAAGGAGGGCACTTAGCTGCGTGCAATAGCCATGGCAGTAGAAGAGCTTCCTACAAAGTTGGATAAGCATTGAGAAAAGATGAGATACGGAGAGTAAAAATATTTTCGAATTTCAAAGACTTTCAGGCCTTGAAGCCTATTGTTTGAGACTGAAGAGGGCCTGCACGTATTGAGGCGCTCCGTTTCTCAGCAGATTGAAAAATACCGAATGGATCTTGGTCCTCACAGAATCGATTTTCACATCATAAGGTGCAAACAGGTTTACATGGAGAAGCTGCTATACATCGCTTACAACAGCAATGTTTTTGCACAATATAAGTAATTATTATTATTATTATTATTATTATTATTATTATTATTGATATCGCTTACGTACCTCTCCCGCGGTATCCATTAAATCCACGTAAATATACTCACTGTCCACCTCCATATGGTGTCTCCATGTGGACTCTGATATGTCAAAATTGGAAATAGGCAGGGCTATATTTAGGTACGAATATCAAATACTTTACGGGTGAATCACAGAATTGACAGCTCACTGGGTTATATTCAAACAAACTATTTAATATTTCCAGTAAAGCACATTGGAACATATTACCCCTAAGACTAGATAGTTACCGTCTGAAAAATACGCACCATACTGGCTGTGTCACCGAGGAAGTTGGTGGATTTAGCAGTACATTGTGCTGAAAAGCAGGATTTTCCAGATGAAACGGCTTTTTATTTCAATTCAATTGAGGAAATAAGAATCTATATTGCTTTTAGACTTTTCCTGATTCGTAACATCATTTTCATTCTTAAAGAGATCGAGATGGGGAGTGAAATTGTCTGGGTTTTTTTTGTGTTTTAACTACTAAACTGTCTCAGATCAGACGGAAGAGGTAAAATGGAATATACACACACTGATTTGAAGTAATGACGAGGGATAAAATTTTCCAATGATCTTTTTTTACAAAGCGAATGGTAATCCTTACCGAGTTTTTGGTCGTATTCTGTTATGAATCGTCTTGTAAGAAACCGGACGATCAGCGCTGAAAATGAAGATGTTGAGAGTTAATTATCTCAACCAGGATCCCATGATGGGCTCCAGCCATTTTTGCATAGGGTCTGTTGGAAGCCTTATTGAGTTACGTAGTACTGGATATTTTTAAAGTTCTTAAGTTAGACGTCACAAAAAATTAAATTTGTAAAATTGTGGGATTTGGAAAGTGCCCTTGCTAAAAATTAGCTCTTAATTGTAATTCCCAGCCGAAATATAAAGGATTAAAATTTGACACTGCCCCATATAAATCTCTCTAATTTTGAGTCAGTTCTAAACTGAAGGAACTGACCCGGCATGAAACAAATTTTGAAGAGCTTGTATGGGATGCCATCAAACTTTGATCCCTTCTGTCTCTACCGAGAATTGCAATTCAGAGCTAACTTTTGGGATAAGGGCGTCTTTTAGGATGCTCTATAAGAAAATGGCATCATATCCCATAGTTTCAAAAGTTTTATCTTTGTGACATCATCACTCGGCTAAATTAATTATTCAAAATGGCGGCTACTAGTTGAGATGGCCGGGCTGAGCGAGAATTTACACTGATAACAGAGATTGAATTATTAAGATTTTCAACCAATGAACTCTCAGTTAGAGTACTGGTTAATGCTTCATTTGAAAGTTTTCATCACTGGGTAAAGCAGTCAGGGGACGAACTTGGCTCCAACTGAAGTTTGACACTGACTCCTGAATTGATACGAAAATGCTTCAGTGAATATCATTTTGTTATTGAAACGCGTGATCCTTCATGTTGTCGGTCTGATGTAATCATTCTTTTAAGTTGCTAATTTGGAAAAGGGTCCATTAGTGCTCTATGGCCGGGGGCTCTGAATACATCGTTAATTTGCAAGAAACGTCACGAGAAAATCTTACATATGTGAAGCACTTTCACAGACAAAAATTGACTTTGCATGCATGCCTGCACTCTGAAATTCAAAGAATTTTACAATTGTTGTAAAAGAACAACAAAATTTTTGTTAAAAGAGTAGGCGGCAAATTAATGTACAGACATCGATAGCCCCTAATTTATACTGGTGGCTATGCGCATGTCTGAAATCAGAAACATATGTACTAACATTATTATTATTATTATTATTATTATGCTATCTTCTTTAACTTTATGCCATATTACAACATAATAACCGAGCCCATTCTTAGGGCCTAGGGCTAAAATGAGGTAGAAGTCTATTTGATGGAGTGTCTTGGACTCGTTGTGGTCTTCACTGATCCCCCATATTCGTTCAATCTCAATTTCGAGGTCTTTATTTTTCTTAGCTATGTGAAATATACGTGCGAATGGAGGCCGGATCATGATCTCAAAACGTTAGAAGATGAACGTTTTGCTTACCACTTGGTGATCTTGGCAAAAGTTAAAACGCTTCATAACAATTAGTAGCGGTTATCTTATCCATCTTTGAAAATATTTCATAACTAAAGGACAATAGGTTTTAGATAAACGTAATTTGCAGTAGAATAATAACATAAATCCCAGACATATGAAGACATTTTGTTTAGTTTTATTTTGTTGTTTTCCTCATACTACTTTTCTGCCATGTATTTTGTCGGTAAAGCAAGTAAGCAGGTAAGCAGTAAAATCACGCAGTTTCCCGGGATAAGGGTAAACCTTGGGCTACTGTGTAGCGCCTATTTACCTTTTGAGACCTTTCATACTGTCTTTGAAAACTTTACTGATCAGCACCATATGATTCCTGTGTTTTTACTTATAATTTTGTTCTTGCTTGCATCTCTTGTTAAACCAGTAAAATCCTTGCTTGATTATTCTTTTCTTATCCGAAAGACACTCGACCAAATTCATTTACCCACTTGTGAAATTGTCCAGTCATAAGTTTTGTTTTCAACACACGAAAGTCTTGATTTACCGCAAGTGGGAGTATTCCTACGAGCCTGCAATGAACTCAAAATTGAACAGAAATCTATTTTTTGTTTCTCCCCCAAGCTTCCAGCTTCCTAGCTCTGATGAAAACAAATAATTTCACTTGAGGTGACAGTGCATAAACAATCCATCTTTCAGCAACACGAATAGCATGTGCGATAAACAAATCCTTCCCCTGTGCAGCTTAGCAATTGTTTTGCAATGCGATGAATTATAAATTAAGTAAACAACGCCGGGGTCTTATTTAAATCGCTTTGAAATTTTGCTTTAATTTACAACAGCAGTTAAGCATAATGCATTCAGCTTGTACGCAATTCCGCCGGAACTTTACGTCTTTGTTTGTTGTTTGAGTGAGCCTGACAAAAGAGCTTAAACACTTGAACTTTCGAGTGCCTCTTACTTTATATAGCAGTAGATGGAAATAGAGAGGACGAAAATTGGCCTTGTTAGCTGATAAGATAATTGCGATGCTATGCTTGCCACGTGATAAAATTTCATAGTGCACGGCACGATCTTAGTTATAAGTAAGCGAACGCTATTAAAACTGAAAAGAACCTGACCTGATTTTCCAACTCCGTCTTGTCCCAGCACAACTGCCCTCGCAGCTTTTAAGTTAGGTTGGAGGCTTGTCTTTCTCTTGCGCATAATGTCGTGCTGTTTCGCTGTAAGGAATAGCTTCGAGGCCCTGCTTTGAATTCTTCCGAGACTGAAAGGGAATTAGCTAATGATAAGTTACGACAGGTAATCAAAGTTTAGAGGAAAATATGCTAGGATATTTTAACCGTAAAGATATGGGCCAAGCTAGTGGTTATCTAGGAAGCAACTGAGTTAGAAAAACGTGTGATATGTGCTTATTGATCGTTATTGCTGCTTGAGCTTGAGAGGTCCTCTTAGCCCTAAAGCACGCGATCCTTTAGACTTATCTTATCCACTTATTATAAAGTACAAATTATCGTTTTAAAAGTTGCGCCTTGACGATCACTTTTCCACGAATTTCGAAGCTACATATACTCAAACCTGCGATCAAAACCAGGTTAGCAGGGTTTGGCTGTGAGGGGGTTCCTCGCAGGATCACTGGTTCTCTGCGGTTTCGATGCTACCCCTAAATAAGTACTTAACACGGAGTGCAGGGAAGTATACGTCAACTCAAGCCGGAACTGACAAGGGTAAAGATTTTTAAGATGGCTTTATCAGATGCATACTCCAGCTAAACAATACCTTTATGCCCAGCAACTGCTCTACGGTCGAGCGAAGGTCACAATTATGATTTCCTGATCGCGAACTCTCCGCAATGAAAACCTTGTAACCACGATAACTGAGCTTCATATGAGTTGTGTAATGTTTCTGAGAGCGTTTATGTGGTAATGGCTTGTCACCTGATTAAGCCAATCCTGTGTATGTTATTGGCCAAGCGCGCCAAGCGAGACGAATTGAAGACATCAAATTGCTTGAAAGAATGTTTCAAGTTTGTTTGTTTAAGTGTATTATGTTGCGTGAATAGGCTCCGATATTTTTTTAGGCCAAAGTTGATTCAATTAAGCTTCACTAGAAATATCCTAAAACCGGCTGGAAGTTGTGTAGCTAGCAAAGGAATACCTTTTGAGCGTTTTAAAAAGCATCACTTTAGCTAATAGCTCCCTATTGATTCGCGTGTAAGGAAAACAATTAACGATATTGTGTAGTTACCGAAACTTGTGCCAAAATTAACACCACAAATGAAAAAGCAATTGAGTCTACAGCGCTCCAGGGCAAGAGTTTTTTCACATTTGTCGCTCAGACTAGTGTACACTGTCTGGGATTTCTTCATTACATCTTTTAACAGTTTAACCTGGCTGGAAAACTAAAGACAAAACAAGACGATGAAGATAAAAAACTTCTTTCTGTTGTTTTAGTTCGTTACGCTACAGGTGATCGTAAATAAAGCAAATGTTGTTTGTTACGGGGTTTATGTACTTATCACATTATTCGAAAGCTTGTGGTTTTCTTTCCTTGCAGTTGTCAATTCCGTGCATCCACCTGACAACTTAGCAAAGAACTTTTATACTTTTGATTAATATTTCTAGTCTGAAACACTTCTATTGTCCAAACACTCCAAGTGTCCCTTAATGACGACCTCCGGGCTTAAAGCATTGAGATTGCTGCAATTCAAGGACACTAACCAAAACAATACAAATTAGAGTGTTTTCTCTCAAAATACGGCGATAAACACACATTTTTTTTTATAAGACATCTCCTCTAAGCATCAGTTACTCATAGTTCTCAAGTGCTAGCGAAAGATCACTGAAAAAATTACAACGTGAGCGAGTCACTGTAAACATCTCTTAGGGTTATTTTAAGATTTTTTAGTAACATACTATTTTTAAGACCTACCAGGTCTAAGTTACCTAAAGAAGTATATCATATCATTGGAGGCTGAGAAACACATGCAGCACAGTAATACAATTATACTGAAATGCTACATAGGATTTTCACTGACTTTCTTTCTTTTCCCCTTTAATTTTTTTCTTTCCTTTTTTCGATACCTCGGCTTTCGTTTGTTCATTTTTTTTCTCGCGTAGTAGTTTTCATCGTTTCATTTACAATACACTCTATTTTTTTGGTAATGAACTTCTTGGGTCCTCCAGAAGGATGACAAAAGAGAAAATGGTTCAGTGACACATTCCGACGTGGCGAATCTTCTGAAGGAATGTCACCACACTTGAAGCGTCAACGGACAGAATAGTTCTGCGCAATTCAGTAAGGGCGATGCCGGACCATACTTTAGTCCTTGCAGTGAGGTGGTGTTTACATGATACTGGGGCGACTTTCATCTCAGCGCGAGTTCACCCCGTTTCCCTCTTTTGGCTCTGTATTTGTTTACATGATACCATCACAAAATGTCATGCTGGCGCGAGTCACACCGGCGCGAGTTCACTGCAAAATTCATTCCGGTGTCATGTAAACGCGGTATGACTGTTCGTTTCATATTCATTGAAGTTTCATCAATTTTACGGCACGGTGTAACTTTTCATCTCGCTTCCGAATGAAAGTCGCGCCGGTATCATGTAAACACCCCCTGAAGCTCAGGCTGATAAACCAGTCGTACACCCCCAAAGGGACCATAAAAATGTGCATGGCTGAAAAAAAGAATCGTTAGGTATCTTCAAGAAAGCAGTAGTAAATAATCTCCATGGTATGCACCCAGCATCTCATCAGTAGGATCGATGTGGTTTTAAGCTCTTTACAACTCTTATGCCACACTGTAATCGGGATTCCTCCGTCCTCTCGTCCTTGGACGTCACATTTTAAGGCGGAGAAAAATACGACGGCGACGAAAACCGAAAGACACTTTTTGAAGACGATCAAGCAAGAGTCTAAAATTAATTGAATAGCTAAATTATTATTATTATTATTATTATTATTATTATTATTATTATTATTATTATTATTATTATTATGTTGAAGTCCTGAATTTTTTTCAGGCTTCTTTACGCAATTGCATATAATTGCATTCATAACTGCGAGGATCAGTCTTCATTTGTTTTGAAAATGGCGGCAAGCCAATATTTATTTTTTTTTTAAGAGCTCCTCGTGGACGATTCACCGCAGCAACAGCTCCGACCAGAAGATGAAACAGCATTATTGAACGGATGGTAAAAACGAAGAGTTCTGCAAATTAAAAAAATCAAAAGATGCGTTGCATTGTTTACCTCCCATGAACTTGAGAAGCAACGAGTGTGCCGACGCATGTTTGCTATTTGCGTTTGAAATCCGTCCAGCATTGGCGAATTTTGTAACTTTGAAATATCTTCTAATTAATCATGATTTTCTTTGAACTTTTAGGTCAATTCTACGACGAAAGGGGCATTGAAAACCTGTTTTAATCGTTTGCCATTGCCAGCTTTCATACGTGAGGACCTGGGTATGAGTCCGTGTATTAGTATAGGTAATCACATGATTCTGAGTGCAATTTGGAATAAATAAGCACGAGTAAATTTTTTTCAAAGACCAACAAAATTGCACGAGCCCGTAGGGCGAGTGCAATTTGTGGTCTTTGAAAAAATTTACGAGTGCTTAATTATTCCAAATTGCACGAGAAAAATCATGTGATTACTTATTAATAATACACTTGAAAAAATAGACTACTTATAAAGCTTCAAGCCCATACATTGACTACTGAGGTACGCAGAAGGCATTGCCCTCGATCTTCCGAAACTTGGAGAAGCATCGAAAATATCCGGAGATCACCGGAAGTGTTCGGTAATCTTCGGACATATTCGGTAGGGTTCGGGTAATCTTCGGAAATCTTCGTATGTGTTCGGGTGATCGTCGGAAACCATCGGAAGCATTCGGGTGATCGTCGGAAGTGTTCGGCTATCTTCGGAAACCTTCGGAAGGTTTCACACGATATTCGGCGGTCTTCGAAATACATCGGTTGGTCTTCGGAAGTCTTCGAGTCTTTGTTTTAACTTCGGAAATCTTCGTTGTAATTTGCACTCGTGTTACACTTTTTTGCACTGGTGTTACACTTTCTGCACTTTGTTACACTTAAACTGCACTGCTCTCAGCCAATCACAATCGAGTAATTTTTTCAAGTGTATTATTATGGGATTAACAACACAAGACTTCTGAAAGAGCACACCGAGCTTTACAAAATCCTCACGTTTCGTGTCAATTGGGCCAATATTGAACAAGATACAGCCATTCAAAAACTCCAAAATTTGCTAGGAAATGTATGGATTTACGACCGACATTCCCGGACAAGTGTCCACAACAGGCCATTTTGCATTTGAATATGAACTCATAATTTCTACCGTTGTAACACAACACCCCTACACACAGCAGAGCAAAGGTCATGTTCGCTATTCTTATCTAGAGCTTGGGCCATTTGTGCACCAAATCGCTGAAATTGCTGAAATTGAGATCCTGAATGTATCGATCTTTGCAATCGATTGAGTTCAAATACAATTGTGGAAACTGTAGCGAAGACGAAGAAAGGACGAGCACTTAACGGTCAAAAACAATACCTACATATTATTTTTACCATTATTTTTAGCATTGCGCACTGAGATTTGCGTGATCTGTCGCGTCAGCAGATGTCCAATCATAAAGCGCGTAAGAAGTCTAGCCAATCAGAAATGGATACAGAAATCCCTGCCAACGTGCGGGATGTCAGAACAAACTTTTGGGAGCCGTTGCGCAGACGGACTCTATTGGCTCGGTTTTCACCGAGGTCTCGAGTGGCAAGTCCGGCTGCACCGCAGGCTATTTCTCAAAGAAACGCACGCATCATGAATCCTAAAAATCCGGATTTAGATTGTATTGAATGAATGCACTCGGAGTGCGGATTCTTCAGATTCATGATCCAGTTTTTGATTTTAGTAGAGAACGCAAAATCCGGTTTTGGATCTAAGAATCCGGATTTGGATTTTCCGAAAGAAACGCACCCTTAGACTCTAAATTATGCCCTTTATAATAACTCCTCTGCAAAAAACCAAGGTAAGACTAACTGAGACCTACACATTCACCTCTGTCGCGGTTCAGAATCGAGAGTCAGCACAAACTCTCCGACATAGATAATAAGAGTCTGGCAAGTTTCTTATCCAACTACGCCTTTGATAATTGGATAACACCTTGAATAAAACTTGATGATTACTCAGACATAATGCGGTCTAGTTAGCCAGAAATTTAACCCTGTCCAAGAAAAAATTGTGCTCCTTTGCCCTTAGCTTGAAAACTAAACTTAAAAAGGTCAGGTGTGTGATGTCCAAATCAGTTCAAACGTTTCAGCAGTGTATTTAGTTAAAATCTAATGGGTGGCCATTGACGCTGAAACGACAGCTTTGAATAACTGAGTTGGCTTTACTCGGCTACCATCTGCTGTACAAAGGGTGGTAGTATGACCTCCTAAATTAATGCTTTGAGAAGTTTGTGGATTGAAATTCTGCTAATCCGAAAATCCAAAGGAAAAAAAATTAGAATAAGGTAATACTGCCACTTGTACTTCTCGATCATTGCCGTTGTTCTGTTGCAAGTCATGTTTTCTAAATGGAGAGTTATTTAAAAACGTACCGGCGTTGCTTAAAATTGTGGCGAACAACTACTTTTGAAGGCTTATCCGAGATTGCAACTGACAAAATAAGAATCCTAGAAAGTTCCACATGCCCTTTGCCTATGGCAGACTGGCTGACCCGAGCTAATCCAGTCAAGGGATTAATTTTCTGGCTGAATTTCAGAAATCACTCTTGTAGTTAATCCTTAATAACGATTCCCAGTGTCAAATGTTGCGGAGTGTCCTTGAATACTTCGCATAACCCTAAATTATAGTATAAACAAACAGATAATTAATTTCTTAGCTATTCGCGTTAATTAAAAACATAAAGCGTAGAGACAAATCAATCAAATTTCCATCAGTGAATTTTGACACATGACGGACTGGAGCGCTGCACTGTAGCATGGTAAATCCAAAGGTGCATTTGCAGAACTCTTATAAATATAATTTCTCCTTTTACTGCATTGTAAACTTGCATGTATGTCTGCAAGTGTTTGCTTTAATTTCAATCAATAAAGATTTCATTCATTCAATCAATCAATCAATCAATCAATCAATCATTCATTCTTTCACTCATTCTTTCATTCTTTCATTCATACACTCATTCATTCATTCACTCATTCATTTATTTATTCATTCATCATTCGTTCATAAGCATTGAAACTATTTGCAATTGGTCCATGGCTAACGGGCCGATGAAGGGCGAGAAGTTAAGTGATTGCAAACTGAACGAAAATTAGGCTAAAATGTTCGAATTTCAAGTTGTATCATTGTGCGCTGAGCGAATTGCCATAAATCAATGCTTATTTCTTACCCTTCCCGAAGGAATAACTTGAAATCTAACTCTTCGTGGTACACGGGCCCTTCATGTATTAATTAAGCAATAGAAAACGTTTTCCGTTTTTGCATAGCCTGATATAAACACGAGAGGGGTTGGGAGAATTCGAGACAGTTATGCATGACAGTCCGGCCCTTTGTTGTCCCGTTCCTTTCAGTATACAGGAAAAAAAGTCCCCACAAACCTAAATAACTCCATCATGAAATATTTTAACATAAGTTACACAAAATATTGAGAGGCAGATCTGACAGCGTCACCGGAACTCAACGTTTAGATCATGTTTCTCCGGAATTCCGAATTCACACTATCACTGATCGAAAATGTCTGCAATTCGCAGTGTCTATAGAGCGGATGTGAACATTTTATAAATCAATTATTATTTAAAGGCCGTATTTGATACAAGCAAACAATTACTTAAACTTAAAAAACATTGAACAGAGATTAATATAGGTCATACCAACTATTACATAACCACACATGTACCCTGACATTAGAGAGAAGAAAGTGAGCCGGAGCTTTCACGACCCCAGCGAAGACTTAAAAAGAGCTAAATAATTGTATTAAATTAAGACTCTTTTCCTGGCTAATAACCTCATCTTCACTCTCTCCTTGACTCAGGTGAAAGTATAAGGAACAAAAAACTGTCAAAACTGAATTTTAAGCAAATCCCTTAACTTTAAAGAACGGCTGGATTATTCTCCACTTCTCTTTGTTTGGATTCGTATGGGGTTAAATCATTGTTTAGCTCTATTGGTATTGTTGGTACTGGGCGTCTTATAAAGCACGCGATTGTTACAGCATAGGATATAATAAAATCACTTGAATACTTCAACAAAACTGATAGCTAGGGAACAAAAGACTTTTCCCGTGTTTTAGGCCATAGACAACACTACAGACTTATGCATTTAGGGCGACTATAATGACAAACTGTCAATTAAAAACACTCTTTCCAAAATGCTTATGGTATCTTACTTGTCGAATTGTCACTCTCGTTTGCTAGACCACCAGGGAAGAAACCAGCGTTATTGAACCGTCTCAAACGATACCACTGCAACCAAAATAACACGATTAAAGAGCGCACAAGGACTGCTACAGCCAATTATCTTAGCTGGACGCCACTGAAGTGGCGTGCGGATCGATAAAACGGTACGTCGTTTTGATAACCACTTGTAAAGCACACGGAAGAGTTATGAGTATTCAGAGTGCTCGACTAAGTTTATAAAGCAGGGAAACCTTATAAGTTGTACATCAATATCACGTTGGGATGGTTATCAAAGGTTTTCTAAAAATAAACAGGGAGCATTGCATCTGGTCTCGTGAAAAATTCGTTCACTGCACGTGATCCTTCACGTGAGTTGTTCAAAAATGACGTTTTATAACCGCTTTGTCCTGGAAATGAAAGGAATGGTATCCAGATGCTTAGTGTGCACAGCCCTATAAGCACACCAGACTAAGTTAGAGTGTAAAAACGATTTGGATTTAGTGAAAAGAGTTTGCACTAAGTATGGACTTCCGTTCACAGATCTTATTTTTCCGGCAAGATATAGCTTTCAACAAGTAGTTGCTTCTGTTTCAAAAGTATATTACTTCGCCATTGCTGACTTTCTTTCACTAAAGTGCAATTTAATGCTGAGCCTTCAAAACACTTTTAAATTTATTCTTGAAAACAACGAGTGAGTATAAACGTTTTACCGATATTTACGCATCCACAACCTTTCGTGCCTCTTTTTGAACTACAAATATAAAATTCAAGAGACCCATTAGGTCATGGCCTTTCACATATTTCCTGTTATTTATAACAAAATTGAAAACATCTATATTTCCATTTTAATTTGATGATAATGCAACGCGGATGCTGTATGAAATTGCTGGCTTGACATACGAAGTACGAAAAATCGCCAGTGCCATGCTCCAAATAGCAAATCAGAAACACGTTGTGGCACGAAGTAGGTCAGATTTCTAATCAGCCTAGGTGTCAACAAATATCAGGTTAACAGTAAATTGGTTCTTTTTTAGGAAAGAACTGATTAATTTTAATCAACTCTTATCTTTCCAAATTATACAGGACGGTCTTGTCTCTTTGTTACGATGTTTGTTAGTAATTAATAAGGAATCGTATATATGTGACCCCACTTTGTTTTGTCTTCAAAACTGATTGATATCTTCATAGATCTAATAAGCTTGCCATGAGTCAACCCACAATCAGTATTTTTAGGCTAACAGGAGTTTTTTCCCTTCGTCGTTTGATTTATCACTTCAGGGCACATTTCAACCCGTGACACGATTATTGGTATCTGGAAGACCATATTACACAACTACAAGCTGTATCCACTTGTTTGCTGCGCTTTCCAATCAAATGTCGTAACCTCCCAAAGTTATGGGCCAAACCAATCACAGGGGACGTGAACAGCTTAATGATCCAATCAGAATTCCTAAGAAATACATATAATTGGCGCCAAGAGCGAGAAAGAACACGCGGGCAAATTGCGATTGGTTTTGGTTTGACCGGGATATTGCACCGCGTCCGACAGCGGTCTACTTTGGTGTTTGGCCTGGTGGAATTGGCTATACCAGGAAATGGCCACAGCTCGTTGTGGCAGAGCATTCCTATTAGCAATACTAGTTACTGCAGGGAACAAAGCTGTATTTATAGATGTTAGTTCGAGTATAGGGCCGGGTGAAGTCTTCCCGTGCATGTGTCTGGTTTTCCGGGAAGGCGTAGCGAGAGAATTCAAGGGCAGGAGAGTTCCATTATCACTTCCTATAAAGGGGTAAAAAAAAAAGCCCCTTCTTAAAAAGGCGTAGTGAGTCTATCTAATGCAGGCTCGTCTCTTCTGGAGTGAGTGTCAGCCAACTGAATTGGGATAGGACATTTGTGTCGCTGCTTGTCTTGTAAGCCCTAAACTTAAACATAACAAAACGAGTACCTCGTCTTTGCACTTTCTCATTTTTTCAGTGCCTGTTCCGGTTTGGGAAGGCTCTGCACCCACTGAGATAGCTCTTCTTTAATCAAATTTGCATATTTGAAGAGTCACTGGGACACACAATACATACCTATAATATATACCTATAATTTCTAGCCAGTCATAAACTGCATTAAAGAACGCGCAATACTTTTCGACATTCAACTGAAAATCACCCTATGATTCTACTAACATATAATTCGTTAAGATCCATATATTACCCTGCGTTTCAATCACCAACGTTACCGCAAATGACTGATTTCACGCTGCCGTTCACTATCGTTTATGAAACATAGGCACGAAATGTGTGCAATGTCTTGGGTGTATTTTGTTATATATGCAAAATGAGACCCCAATCCTGTTTGTGCGCAAATATTTGGTTAAGGGCGATTCATCACATAATGTTGGCAGACAGAAAACATGTTATTGCCTTCTGAACATCAATCAAAAAACGATATCGCTAAAGGGTACGCGTATGTCGTCAAATATCATCCGCGCTTAAAGCACAGTTTGCGAACATTGATCTAATTGTTAAATTGTTTTGAGGCCGCAACGATACCAGCGTGGCGGATTGGTAAGAAGCTTGGCCGTTCCAGCGAGGAAATCCGAGTGATAGTTCAAGAGTTACGCACAACCAATAACACTCAAATTACTCAGCATTGGTCAAATGCGAACATTTATAACTCCCACCATTACGTAATTTTGGAGTGTGGAGTCACCTTCGGAGAATTGTATTCACTAATGACAACTTACGTCCTGCTGTCAGAGAAGCTTTCTTGGTTTAGAACTTACCAAATTCAAATACGCCTCTGACCCCTCTAGACTCGATTCTGGTGTGCCTTATCTTTATGCTGTAGAAGAAGGCTACTGTCTAATCCTCTCTAATACAGTTCAGTTCAAAGAATGCTGATGAGATATCGTTTTTTTTAAATCTCAAATGCTCCCAACTGAGTAACACAGTTGAGATATCTTACCGCATGGTTAAAAATAGTTTAATCACCTTGGAAATATTTGCTACAATAAGGCTATCACGCGGAGTGGTCAAGCGAGGGATAGATATGGATCAGTAAACAGGCCTTTTCTTTCTTAAGGTTGGTTTTTACTCGCGACGCAGTCAGCGTCATGGTAGGAGTCGTAAGAACGCTTACCACCAAGTGAAAATCGAAGATCGGAGTCGAACGTAGACTCATAAACTCGACGGAATTGGAGTCAGATGAATTAGAACGTTTTCATTTTCTTCCGACTCCGCTTATGACTCCACCGGTCGGTTACAATCCGGGAAACTGTTTTGTCGGAGTCGGAAGCAGAAGCGGAAGAACCAACCAATCAGAATGCTAGTTTTCAGGCCCTCCGATTACAGCCTTATTACAAAAAAAATACCTACGACTCCGACAATGTAATTTTCACTAGATAATAAGTGACGGAGTCATTAGCGGAATCGGCTTCCGACTCCGTCGGTTTGATTCCACTAGAATGTAACGCTCTACGACTCCGTCCGACCCCGACTAGGTCGCTTGTGAAACCCTGCGTTAAGAAGGACATACTCGACACACTCCACCGGGCTAACATTGTTAGCCATCTCATTTCAATCTACTTTACTGAGTCCAAGAGCAACATTTTTACTTCAACGAAATGAGCAATGTATAGAATGCACATAGGGTCAAAGATTTGAATCAGCTAAAAAAAAAATGACAACTGACCAAAACAAACTTAGGACGCTTGACTGAAGAGGGCAGTCAAGCAGCGGAAATTAGATAAGAATTCAGATAAATTTAATTTGAAGCGGTACTTCTAAAGAAAATTAAAATAGTATCAATTGAACACGTTACCTTTGACTCGATTTTTTTGTTCGATAAAGGAGAAAGTACCAAACAAGGGATAGCTTAAGGGCGAGTATTTTCAAACAAATTAGTCCATTTTTTCAAAAAAAGGAAAGGAATTAAAACAACGCCGAGATTTAATTACATTCCTACTTTTTGTTGAAAGATCCTCGGCAATTTGACACTAAAAAGCTGTGGCGATTGATTGATTCAACACAGGTAAATATTAGCTGATTTTTATCAGCAATCAAAAGAAGTGGTAATTAGTTGAAAATTCGACAAAATCTAGGAAGACCATGCAAAAGTTCTGAAGCAAGGCCAGTGGTCATAACGATTCAGTTGAGCCCGTCGCCATAATTCTGAATACATGAAAGTGGTGTGTTATCATACCAACCTCTTTCACAAAGCGCTTTTCCCTTCAAATGTGGGAGAGCCCCTCCCACATTTGAAGGGAAAAGCGCCCTGGAGACGACTAGAGGTTGCTATCATACTTGTCGGCATATGCATTTCATAGTCCAAACATTTTCTTTACTTTAGGTTGTTTTATAGTTTGAAGATGTCGGTGGAGATATAATAAACTGACGTTATAGCTGCAAGTTGGTGCCATATTTAATTTGATGAATTAAAATAATGGTGAACTGAAATAGTACTATACACTACATGCTCGAATGATTACTGAATGTTATGCAGGAGTGCGGTGTCTTGTCAAAAACCAACGGATTCATAGCGTGAGCCGAAATAGCTTGGCTGCAGCTCTGTTGAACTATGCCGAGAATGCTAAAACAGAAAAAAAATCGTTACTGTAATAACGTCTAGACATCAAATACTTTAAATCCGGGCACAGTTCCTTGAATCATGTCCATTCATTGTTGCTCCCATTTATGCTAAAACAACAATGCAAACGGAAAGTGGCCGTTTTTCTATCCGTACGAACTGTTCACTGGTGGTGCCTCGGGATTTGTAGGCAGTGCTTTAAAACTTCAATATCTCGCCAGTCTTTGGACGGCGGGCGGGCGACTACTATAAACATTTAGATTACCAAAAACTGCTTATGATCTGCGACTTTACAGACTATCCAAGAAATTAAAACAAGTCTTACTTATGGAATGCACTTATTAGTGGAGGACAGAACTAAACAAAGTAAAACTGAACCACAATTTGCAAACCAGAAACACAACTTTAAAGCGCTATACTGTGTTTTCGTCTGCGTGCTTGAATTTATTGGCTTAATCTTCAAAGTGCCCGTCAGCTTAGGTTATACAACATTAGGACTTACTTGTCGGTCAAAGAATGATGGCCAGAGTTTTCTCCTTGAAAGCGGGTTTCGCCGGGGAGTACGAGTCCAGAAGCTTAAAGAAGTGCCTGACGATGTGAACGAAATTAAAGCACAGATTGCCTGAAGGTAAAGGCAAATCCCCGGATTTAGTTAAGTAATCCCATCTGGTTATTAATTGCTGATGATAGCTGCGAAAGGTTCTAAGCTTATCTCTGTGAATGAATTCAGAAAAAAAAAATGAAAATTCCTTTTAATGAAATACCTGAAACCGTTTGCATCTTTGCGCTTCAGAAGCGCCTTTTTGGTGGAATTTCTTCAAATTGCCGAGAGGAACGAATTTATTACCGTTTACCCTGAGGTAGACCAGGGCAGGGCAGGGCATTTTTGCCTCTCAGTTTCTCTCAGTTTATGTTGAGGAGTTGATTACGTCGAGCAAAATCCTGGCACCTGACCAAGTGTTTGACTAGTACATAGAAATGCGGCAATGAAAAAGCTTTGTAACTGAATCATTTAGTCAAATGGCTATTAATTTCATCATTCGCTTTCAATATATGTCTCTGTCGCATTAACAACTGCCACGCAAAAGTGTCATAAATTATGTCTCGGTGAGGTCTAACTTTAGTTGCCAGTCGTGCATTGTCCATAAAGGGGGTAGTTTCTAACTGAATGAAGAAACTGTAGTGCTACGTTGGTGGGGGATTTGTACACGAGAACTTGTTTTATCAACGGAGCTGATAATGTAAATTGACCACTGTACAGGGATTCTAAAAGCTGACTTTCGAGTGTTAGCCCTTTGTCAGAGCGAATCTACAGCTTGGCATGGGGCGGAGCGGTATGAGTTTGAGTGAGGCACTTTTCGAATTACGTAGCTGGGCTCAGGTATATCGGGGAGGCGATGACATTTTGGTAACAAAATTTGCACTTATTCAGTTTGTTATGTAAACTCGTCGTTTTTTAAAAGTCTCAATGACTCAGTTTATTGATTAGATAAGCGTGTCTCAAAAACTGTTCACTGATCATTACTTCGCATCACACTTTCGATACTGAGTCAAATTCAAAATTAGCGCAACATTAATCCTACTGTGTTTGAAGAGACGCTCTTATCACGCACAACTTTGGTGCTTGAAAAACAAAAGACGCAATTTAAACATTTATAGCTGACAACTCCACTCGGATTATGGTTCGTACAGTAGTGTACGTGATGCCAGGCCAGAACTCGCCGAGATTTCGCGCGTACATCGCGTGCAATGCTACGATTCTGACGTGCGCAATGAGCGTCTACAAAAAAGACTCTTGCGTGCACTTGCCATATATATATGTTCAGACATTAGCCGGATTATAACGTACTCCCCGCTGATTTTGACGCTACTTTCGACCGAGGACAACACTATATATTTGTCTCAACAGTCTTCAGTCTTAAGTCGCACCAGTTACACATTAAAACGTCGTGCGCAAAAGGATGTTTGGTAAGTGAACGAACATGCCGTCAAAAATTCGCGATACGCATTACGCAGCAGGAAAGATTTCGTGAGTGTACTTTTTTTGTCGTTTAGTGACGTTCGTGAATCAGTCGTCTCGGAATAACTAAGTCAGAGCTAACAGTAACTAATTGCGTGTGCTTTTTTTTTCTTGAAACCCAAAAGTACACGTCAACGAGCTCCGCTGAATGGTTGTAGCTGAAGACATTAAAACAATGAAATTCTTAAAACTTCAAAAATAATAACGTAAAAGAACTAAATGAGATGCTTTGAAGAGGAATGCTGCATTTTCAAAATACTCAGTTGCGTGTGAATAAAAAGCATACCGCATGAAATAAAACAAACCAAACTGAAGCGCGTAATTGAAAGAAGGATATTCTGGCACCTTTTGTCTTAATAAACTCAAACCTGAACAACTAGCCAATCAAACTTCGAGGATCTCCCTTTTCTAATTCGGTAAAATAAAGCTTAAAGAAACGAACCAATTGTTATTGGCTTTCACAGTTATGTCAACCCGGCGCCTTTTTAGGCTACGACTAATTTGAAAGAAACACAGAAAACCACGTTAAATTAGGTATCACGTATTCGTCGGCGTTTAAAGTTCGTGAGATGTGAAGAGGGATGAAACCATGGTGCCTTTAATAACCTTTGTGTACGTTTCTTTAAGTTGTCTCATTACTTCAAGTAATCTTTTGGTCATAGTGGCGGTAACAACGACTCCAGCTTTGCGAAAGGCCACAAATTTTGCCCTGGTTTCCCTGGCAATGGCGGACCTATTTGTGGGCGTAATTGTTTTGCCTTTGAGAATAGTGGAAGTATGGGCTTTCCACTTGTCACGAAGTCTTTACTGGTGCCAGTGTTCGCTGAGCCTTACTTTGCTTAGTTTGTCTGCCTCGGTGCTAAATCTTTCCATAGTCACAGCCGATCGATATTTTTCAGTCATTTTACCGCTATTGTATCAAAGTAAGATCACTTCACGTCGAGTTGTCTGCGCGCTGATCTTCGTTTGGGCCGTAGCGCTTTTGGTATCGTTTTTACCATTTATTACCTTGAAAAGCACCACAGCTAAAGAACGAAGCCATCAGCATAAGATTTGCCGGTTTGCGGACACTATGAGTCCGGGCTATCTGACATTCTTTGTTTGCATTGCCGTGTTAATTCCCACTTTGTTTATGAGCTACGCCTACGTGAAGATGTATCGTGCTGCAAGCAAGTTAAAACACCGATTAAAAAGACTGCAGGTGCCCAGGGTAGGAGAGGAGATAGTGACTGCCCTGAAAGAGTCTAAGGCAGCGAAAACAATAGGTAAGTTGATAGTCAAGGATTTATTCAAACTGAAAACTGTGTGATGAATAAATTTTAATTCACAAAAGGGTTATTCGCAAAAACTTTCGAGTTTATTAACCAGCCGTTCCAATTCCTAAATCCGAAGCATTTTCGAAGTCTTGCTGTCCAGACAGATTTATCCCTGCCAACACAAATGACAGCCAACCATTTTGTCATAGGACAATTACAGAAGCGTGTTTTATAATTCTTAAATTTCCTTGTCTTTAATTCGGCTCGAAAAGACTGAAATTTAGCCCGGCAATCCGCTTCCCTAGTTGGTATTTTTTTCCTATTGCCATGTTAACTTTCAAACGGAATTATCTATGTTGGGTGTATAATTCTAATTTGACTGAGTAGGGTTTACATTAAAAGCATACTTTATAAAACCAGAATATCAACGGACTTCTATTTTTGTTGTATCTTTTTGTTGTATCTTTTTTTTTTGTCGAATTTAAATTTATTAAGTTACTCATGCTGGTTGAACGTAAAACGAGTTAATCGATTGATAGGAAACATAGAATTGGAGAACAAAATGATTAAGTATAACTAAGAAGATTAAGATAAAGGTTTAAGTTCAGGGAACGTTAATTAAATTGCGAACTTGACTGTAATAACCTTTCGTATCCTGCAGTTCAGTAATAGAAACCTGAAAGGTTTAATAAGTAACGCGAGATCCGGGATCCCTTTTAAACCAGTTTTGGTGAACTTGGCATCACTCCCAATAATAGACATTTTTGTATTAATTTTTACGGGCATTTCATTTCGTAAAAAAAGGCTTCGTTAATAAATATCAATGGCGTTCTTTGCTAAAGGAAAAGGGATTAATTAGTCCGCTTCACTTTTTTCATTTCCCTGGAAGCAGCATGGGGCGCATGCAATCCAGCCTATCAAAACTTCCGCGCTAAAGACAGATCTCGAACCCCCGGAGTTGGCAATTTGGTTGGATCGAAGCTGAAATCTCTGTAATCAGGCGAATCATGGTTATAATAATAATGTAGCAATGAAGGATTTCAAAACCCGATAGGACTTCTATGCCTCGGTTTTGAACTTCTGAATTGAAATAATAAAAGAGGATTACTAACCGATGTTTTCTCTCCAGGAACTGTAGTTGGTGTGTTTTACATATGTTGGATTCCATTTATGGTTGCAGTCGTTCTGAGCGCGTTTCTCAAGGCTCTCGTAACTCCAGTCGTAGTCTTGATAATTTCCACGCTTGTCTTCGCCAATTCAGCTATGAATCCTGTCCTCTATGGTTACCTGAATCGTGATTTCCGTTTGGCTTACAAGAGACTGGTTTCCAAAGTTTCCTGTCCACGCAGGAACGTCCGTGGACTCCACGAAAGAGGTCACAACGTGTCACAATTGTCATTTAGAGATCTGACCTATTCTCAACATGTTCAAGTCTTAAAGACATTATACACTGAAGAAAACACTAAACTTTGACAGCGCTGAATAGCTTTATAATGTAGACGAGAGTCCGTCAGTGGTCCTGCCTACCTTGAAAAACTTTGTTCGTTCACTTTCAATCTGATCAATATCGAATTATCCGAATTTAAATCTGAAGAAAGTGCGAGGAAATGACATGAAAATGATTCACCCAGGGGTACCTAGGTGTTATTTTTACAATTGAATAGCAAGCTAGTACTTAACTAATAAAGTAAATCGTCGTAATTATTACTGCCCCATTTCTCCTTATGTAAAATTGGTTGTCTGCACCCTCTCCTTGTACTGATGCTGTTTAGTTTTCTGCATCTGTACCTGTATCTATTCAGGTGCTCTTAATTCTATCTCCTTGAACTCCTTTAATGAAAGAAATTCCTTCTTACTACCCACCAGAAAAACTTTCCATCTTGTCAACCGTCTCTAGTTTTAGGGATGGCGTACTGATTGGAAAAGTGATGGTCGGGGTGGGAGGAAGGCCAAAAAAACTCAAGCACAGAAAAAAGAAAATAAATATATCTTGCAACGAAGAAAGAGGAGAAATGCGCAGGGGTATCCACTGCCAAAAAATATTCGCGCATAAAAAATGGCACAAACAAATTGTCGTGCAAAGTGAAAATACCCCTTCCGCGATCCCCCATTACTTTCTAATGGTCCATCCCTTAACCGCCGAGACTTCAAACCCCTTATCCCGTACGGCATATGTCCAGTCAGTAACTAAAACGATGAAGTCTTTCTTTCCGGCGGCTAAACAACATAGCAACAAACATCCCAAACTATAATCAAATGATGAAAAAGTTGGTGAGATCTTATCGATTGGCATACAAACAAAGAGGATGTCTTCTTCGCTAGACTCACCGAATGGCATATTTAGGCAATGATGTGTAATTCTTGGATATCGATTATTGATCAACTGGTTCAGATTAATCAATTGCTGATCAGAATCGCTTGGCATTGATCGATCGACTGCGTTTTTAATGATTGTCATGGTCGAGCTCGCTAATGCGAATGCGCGGGACTGGGGAGGACATTGACGCTTGTGTATCAGCCACTTGTTGAACGCTTGGCGGTTTAGGGCACCTGCAGATACGGGTGACAATAACAGAAGAAAAACTAGAGATGTAATAAGATACGCTGGTTTTAGAAAGTCTGAGCACATCTCACTTAGCAAACTTTTGGGACTGAGATTAAGCAGTCTGGATAGCTTATTTCCTCGCCAAGTTAAAGTTTTGTTACGATCTGAGAGAATGCTACCGTGAAAGCTGACAAAGGTAAGGGCACTACTTATCATGATGAGCTCATGCACGTAGGTTTCGCTTCATGTGTTGCGAGTCTAAATTATCATATCGGAATCACGTTCCGTTTCATTTCAATACTTTTGGGTGGATATGAGCCGATAAAACTAAATTAACTGGAAAATATGACTTTCAGTTTAAGTTCCCAGATAAAATGTTGTGTTTATGTAGCGTTATATATCCCTCTTCTATGACTGGACGTAAATCACCGTTTGGAAGGCTGAGAGATCTAACTTGTGCTTCACCTTTAAAAATATTCTTGGTTTGTTGGTTTTTCCCTCTGTCAACAAAACCGTTTTTTTTTTTCCAATCTGTGAGTTGCGTACATCACTGAGCAATCATGATCGTTTGAAAGATTTGTTTCTAAATCATTTTCTGTTTCCTTGATTGTTTTATTTTTCTTCCACTAATCAGGTTGAAAAAAAAATACACTAGGCTTCAATTTCTGATAGACTCCACTCCACTCCTACTCAAAACTCTCTGTAGCACTCCGCTGATGATAATTCAATTCGGGATCCGTGCACTTTATTTAAAAAGTCGCAATTTCACGGGGCATGAAAAAGTCTTTTCACCGTAATATACGGCTTTTAAATCAGATCATCTTCGTATAAATAAACTGAGAGAACATTCAAAACTTTCAGTGTCCGGCCGCAATCGAGTGTATTTAGGGCTAAAATATTACAAGTCATTCAGTGATCGGCACCTCTCGTCTACAGGTTTTCACCATAATAAGGCATTTTATAACTCGCCGTATTGTGTTCGAAGCGTAAAAACAAGTTCAGTGTTTCATTGTTTAGTACTGCAATTTTCTTAGTTTTCAGTTTTCTCTGATCAACTCAATTCCCAGTTTCTGATTCAAACTTTTCCACATACACAGTTTCAAAATTAACGCAGAAGTGTTGAAAATCAATGCCTTGGCGCCTGTGGTCTTCATTTGTATTATTTGTTTCATTGGCTCTGAAAAGCCTCACTAGGGGAGGGGTCAATTAAGTATTTCTGTAGTGACAGGCCTGGGGGTGGGGGGGGGGGAGGGGCGAGGTCAAACGCTGTTTCAGACGATACTTGGTTGCTTCGGGCGGTTGCTTCATGAAAATGCCTGAAATTCACACAATAGATTTTTACTGAGGTAAAAAAGACTACATTAAGGAAAACAGAGAGCCTACATCGCCTCTCAGTAAATGCAGTGGTCCTTTTGACGTCTCTATGATCTTCGGAAGTCACGAACTTTTTTTCTAACAAGAGGGCCGGTGCCCTCTGGGTGCAAAGGAACAGGCATCCAAAGGGCGTAGGATGATTAATTTTTTGATTGTTTCAAGACATACTTCCTTAATGGGAAACAGTTAAATTGAGTTTTCTTCACGGTTGCTGATAGTAGGCGTTTGCTAGTTAGTTTCGAAATGCGATGTGTAATGCAAAATCGAGTACCCAAAAACTGTTAGGTTGTGAGACTAAGATATAATCGAATACCCCAGTTTGAAAAGCTCATGATGTCGGTCATTTTGCTCTACCCGTTTGCTCTAACTAACGGCAATCGTACTGTTTCTTCGATGTAATTTTTGTGATTGAAACATTTTTATGCATATGCAAATGATGTAACAACGGAAGAAAAAGTAATATGTATTTGAATGCAGGCATTGACGGTCGTCACATTTTCGCGTCTTAGTTTTCTTTGGTCAGACTCTTGTTTTCCAGCCTAACGCTTAGTTTAGTTAATTGAATTCACCACGGTTACGAGAGTATACTCGATTTACCTCTGGCTTCTGCCTTTTGACCAATCACAAAGCTTTGAAGTACTCATACCTGTCAAGAAAAACAGGGTACTTTCACATGATATATAATTTATTCATTTCCAGTTTTCGCCAACACGGATTCCAGTTTCAATCGTTTTAAGACTAACATATGATTTGAACAGTAGATTTAAAGTATTAACTCAATTACTATGTAGCTAAAATATAACTGAAGGTAAATAATCTTGAAGTGTATGCTGCGTGCGAGGACGTTTTGTTCCAATCACAGTGCACGGTAAATTTTTAAACGCACACGAGTTATATATACCATTGACATGACACCGTATTGCTCCACCATTGGGCCTGACAAATTTGAATATTACGCCATCTCACTTTGTCGACAACAGCGTATTTCAACTGACATGTAAACTATTGACACTTAGTGTTTCTTATGCTTGTTATGTGCTACCGCCTTACGCTGATTTCCACACGCTTTGTGGCGTTTAATACGGTTACAGAAGTGCTAAAAATAATAGCTTCGGCAGACGATAAAAACAAGGTAACGAATCCTAATATTCCGTAAATACATGCCCGTGATGCAGTTCTACGGCAGAAGAACAAACCGACCTTTTAATAACTACGCTAAGCGGAATATTTTATGCTCTGTTAAGTTGTCTGGGTGGGGTTTCAAGAGTCAAACCAATTTAAGTGTCAAATAGTGTCTGTGTAGCACAATGCGGACTGGAAGATCAAATTAAGGAGTTCATTTAAAATCACGTCACAACTTTATTCTTTCTGTTAATTGAAAGCCTGGCATAAGGACTGCAATTGTTTGTGTGGTAACTAAAATTAATACAGAGAAAGGTGCTATAAACCAAAGCAGGTGATGCTTTATTCTAAGTATGCTCCTATAATTACTGCTAAATCGAACTAATATTGCAAATGTCATTCTTATTTTTGTGGGTAAAATCAACAAATGACTTTTCTGAAAATACTGCATGTACAAAGCAGTAAATTTAATTTAACACTATGATATCAATTTCAAGTTTTGTATTAAAATCGTTAGCGGGAGGCCAGTCGTTCATACTGTACGTTTTGCAGCTGTGATAGGGAAGAAGGTCGGAATTACACGCCTGATTCTTTCTGATTAATTCGATGGAGCCGGTTTGTCAATATCATTAAATAGACATCAAACGAGTAAATTGCTTTTCTTATTAAACATTCGCTTGAAAACGTCCATAAAGTTGAATTCTTATCTGGAACTGAATTCATTAGTCGAAACTAGTAGAAGCCTTACTGACTTACGCCGACTACTCAATTTTATTTCATATACTGATCAGTCATGAATCACAGTTCCCCGCGAGAAATGAAATTTCGAAAACCGGTTATTATCGTCAAATGTTAACTGAATGGGCACCCTTACGGTGCTGTCAATACTTCACTGATGCAAGATACTTCCAAACACTGACAATATCAAACAAGTTGGCAGCCGATAAAATTGGGCATCATCGTTATCTTATCAGTCAGTATCGTAAATTTACGGTCTTCTTCCTGATTCTTTGTACTTAGATTTCTGGCTCTTTCTTAATGATTTGACACGGTGAAGCCTTTACTTGTGGGGTGAATACCAGGAAGAAAAGCTCCAGTCTTCAACTATATATTTGGCTCAGACAAGTGACCATGAAGCCACATCACACGGAGAATCAGCAAGGAAAAGCCTCAAACGTAAAACTTGGTAAAGGTAGGTACCTTAATGTAGTTTGCTTTGAGTTTGCTTTGAGTTTGCTTTGTACTCATGGATTGTTTCCAACTAAAAGTAAGAAAAATGTGAAATTTTTAGAAATGAGAAACTCACGTAATCTTGTTACTAGACTTAAGATAAATGAGGGATTGCTTGTATTAAAGAAAGTTTTCATGAAAATCTTTTGTAAAACCAGCAACCGACAAAACAGGACGGACTGTGGCTGGTGTAATGAGGATAATATTGTTGTGCTGTAGGCCGTGGGTGGCATCTGTAGATGATGACTTAACAATACCGTTACTAGTACAGGGATCATCCTTTTCGCTACGCTTCACATATTTAGCATTGAACTAATAATCTAAACCGACTAACGTTTGATTCCTGATGAACCTAGTAATCATTTCAGTACTGAGATATATTGTGCATCTCACAGCTCTTTTTGATTGTCAGTTTTGAACTTGTGAACTCAGTTTGCAGCTCAAAATAGGCGGTCGCGGTTTGTCAGTCATTCCCGACTCCGCTAGTCTTGCTTTGCACTGTCATGGCGAATACTTGTATTTGTATCAGTGCAGGTGAGGGCGAGTTCCTGCTAATTAATCAGGTTTTTCGGTGGCAATACTGATAAAGTACCAGATTCATGAGTTAACTAGCGGACGAAAGACTTCGGAAAATAATTATTTCGCCGTGAGAACTACCGGACGAAGGGGGGAGGTACAGGGGAGTAAATCTCCCTTCTCCCTACTTTCTGAGCCAATTTCTCCCACCTCCCTACTCATCCAGGTCCATCCAGTTCAATTCTCCCTACTCCCAACGTTTCTTTTTCTCCCTCCTCCCAACTTTTTTTGGGCCATTTTTCCCTCCTCCCTATTCTGTTCCTCCCCCCTCCGGACGTGACTAGACGTCACGTCCGACGTCCGGCCTTAAACGAAAATGCTGATTAATAGACGAAAAAACAATTGCTGCAGAATCAAATATTTTTTATACATTTTAAGCCGAAGTGATAGCTTAGAATAGAAGGAAAAGAAGGGTATGGGACCGGAATCATCCAGGCTAATCGCCCGTGATCAGAACTGTGGAACTTCACTGCACAGCCCAAATAGAAATCTCTTTTGAGTCTCAAAGTTTTTAATATTATTTTTGGACTTAACCACGTGGAGTCTGCCGGCGCTCGTATATCCCCGCACACGCAGGCGGGCCCTCCGCCAGCTGCAGCTAGTTACCCATCTTTGAAGTTCTTGTTTAACTTTGGCATTGCAGATTCTGGGAGAGTAAAAGTCTTCGTGAGAGTTCGTCCACCTCGTCCCCATGAAAGCAGCCGCAAAGAGCTCATAGCAGTGAATGTCCAAGAGCTTTCTTCTCAGGTAAGTTTTTAAAAAAATACAACAGCGCGCTAAAGCGACCCAGGGAAAGCCCGTGCGAAGTGAGTGGAAAAACGGCCAGCGGTAATCTTAATATTTTCTAAGATCGTTCATGTATGGGAATGAAAGTCATCCACTACAACTGAGGCAACTTTTATCGCCTCCACATGGCTCTAAACAACCCATGCAAAGACAACGACGGAGGAGAATTACTTCCTCTTGTCTACATCACTAGAAAAGAATCATTCAGCGCGAGTCATCGGCTACACAATCCCAAACTGAGCGACGAGGAAAACAGATTGATATTTGGCAAGTGTAATCACAAGAACGGACATGGACACAATTACACAGTCAAGGTCACCGTTTGTGGGCCGGTTGATCCGAACACTGGCATGGTTATGAACCTGACAGACTTAAAAAAGCATATGTGTACCGTGATCGATCCTCTAGATCATAAAAATCTGGACATGGATGTTCCTCACTTCAGGGAAGTCTGTTCAACAGCTGAAAATATCGCTGTTTACATTTGGATTTACTTGTCAAAACTTCTACCAGATGGATCCTTGTATGAAGTGAAAGTGAAAGAAACTGAAAAGAATTCTGCTTATTATAGGGGCGAGAGAAAAAACTAAAGATCCTTTGCACGCGTTTGGGGTGAAGGAGTCTGAAGGAGTGAAGATTTTTATTCGATCGAGGGGGGCATGGTTATATTAGTCAAAAGGTGGTGTTTTTGTTTTGGGGAAATTTTAGAATCCTTTTTCCTCATGCGTTTTATGAGGTATTGGTATAGACGAAAATCTTATTTTCCACTGAAGACAAGGTTTCATGAAATGCACATTTTTGGGTTGTGGGTGTGTGTGTGTTGGGGGGAACGGATTCAGCAAGGGGATAGTAAGTAAGTAAAGTAAGTAACAACTTTATTTATAGAGGGTAACACATAACAGTTAAAAACTGACAAACCAGTGGCCCTCTGTCCTAAGTTAAAGATTAAATTACTGATTAAAATTAAATCACTTAAGATTAAATTACTAATTACTGTATTCTACAGCAATAGAATACAGCTAAAAATTTAAGAACAATATGCACAACTAAAAAACTAAACTAAGAGTTCTTGACTAAAAAGTATTTTTTAACAGAGGATTAAAAGAGCTAATGGAGTCTTTCTTGTGAATGTCTAAAGGGATGTTGTTCCATAGTTTTGCTCCATTGGCTTGGAAAGTTGCCCCCCCCCCCCCCTTCCGTTTCTCTGTTAAAGGATGGGCGCACTAAGTTATATTTTCCATAACGACTGGTTCTGGTGTGTCGGTCTGAGTTCCTCGTTAGAAGTTCTGTAATTCATTAAATAGTTGCTTGGTGCCAGTATCATCAGTAAGGACGTGGACAGCATGATTTTGAAGTCTGTAATTTGTCAGATAATGTTTTGGCACAGTTACCCCAAACAACACTACAATAGTTGAAGTGCGATTGGACTAACCCGTGATATATATTATGTAGAGTTGCAGAAGGAATACAGTGACTTACTCGTTTAATAGATCCAATACCAGAAGAGAATTTTTTAGATATAGTGTTGATATGATTACTCCATGTTAAATTTCCATCAATACAGTACAGTTTCCTAGTGAATTTCAGTTTAAATTCTTTGTAAAATACTCTTGCATTACAGTGACATAACTGAGCCTTCTGAGTTGTACAAAGCAGGATGGTTGTCAAAAAAGATTGTTTTTACATAATTCTCCATTTATGTATCCTTCAAAGGGGCATTATTTAAATAAAAAATAGCATATTTATGTATACAGTGGCTTTTGCATCTATGATTGTTTTCCCTAGGAAGATAAAATCTCTTGACAATAATTTATTTGGTTGTCATTACTTGTGGACAGGTTATGGGTGCCATTTTTGTTTATTTTTAAGGAGGCAGTGTGTAGGGCTATCTTGACAAGGAAGTTAGGACTAAAAACAAAATGATGGGGAACTGTCTCTTCTGCATGTCTTCTACCAATTAAGTGTTCACATACCCACAATCCTGTCAGAGGTACAGAATACTGACAGGGGAGGCGGTAGTGAGTGGTCAGAAGGGAAGCATGTTCTATCCAGTGCACAAGTGATTGGTTGGAAAAATTATCAAACTGCTCATGTCTGTAGGCTTGCATTAACATTGATGGCAACTTTGATTGCTACTTGTTGACATGAATGAATGCAGGCAGTTGGTAAATCACCTGTAATGCTGCAGTCTTACACTTGTCTGCAGTACCACACTGGTTTTGTCTACTTTAGACTTTTATTACCTCTTTTTAGTCATTCATGCCTATTTATGGTTTTACCGTTGATTTACACCTAAAAAAAGCTGATATATTTACCCATATTAATAAATTTATTTATGTGTTTTTTCAGATACATGTCTCAGACCCAAAGCATAGCTGGGAAAAGACCTTTAACTTTGACCATGTTTTCCCAAAAGAGTCCACAAACCAAGAGGTGCGATTTAATCAACCCACTGCAAATAATGTGATGTACTGAATTCACTTAACCAAAAGAAATTCAAATTCAGTGTTCAAAGTTAAACAGATGTAGCCATGCATGCCACAAATAGGAGAGTAAAAATTTTGCAAAAGTCTGGAATAAATGAAAGATTTAACTGCTTTTCTTTCAGGATGACACTTTGTAATTTAGTATTTAATACCCCCCACCCTTTTTTTTTTTTGGAGAAAATCAATTTAATGACAGCTGTGATCTGTCTGCTTTTCCAAGCCTGAGAATATTGAATTAAAACTTGAAATAGTGGTAGAGTTTGTTTAGCTGTCTTTGGAAGTTCGTTTTGATGCAATTACTGTATGTTTTTTTTTTCAGGTCTGCAATACTATAAGCAGACCTCTGGTTAATGCAGCCCTAAATGGCTTCAACGGAACGCTGATGGCATATGGACAAACAGGATCAGGTGTGGCACCTACCTTTATTTTCCTTCAGTTGTTTGTATGTTTCTTTTTTTTTACCAGGCTTTACAAACGATTCACCGTACAGTGCTGCCCTTGTGCAGATCAGCAGTCATATGTTGAAACGAGTTTAAGGAGAAAACTAAAGCAAATATGAGCATCTCTAGTCAATGGTCTAGTGGTTCAGTATACAAACGGAAAATACTGTTACAAGTCAGAAATCCCTTGATTATCAAATGATCATTGTCATCAGTCTTTTCATAAACGATCAATGATTACAGGTAAGACACACACTCTTATGGCCCCAGATGGTATCACGGCTGGCGTGATTGAAAGATGCTTTAAGAAAATCACACAGGATGATCTCCATAACTACAAGGTACTGTGCTATGACGTAGTTTGCTTTGCGCTTTGTTGTTTCTTTTATCTGACACCAGGAAAATATCAAAACGTGGTTACACTGTTGAAATCCTTGTCGTCTTCAGACGGGTCGGACAAAATTTTGAAACGAATACAAGCCGCCTCTTGCGGTTTTCACATCCCTTAGAACTGCATGACAACCTGATACAAACGATTCGCCAGTAACTAACAGCGGTGATACTTCTCTTCAGGTGACCATGTCATACTTACAGATCTACCAGGAGAAAATCTACGATTTACTTAACTCTACCAACAAAGTTGAGCTGAGCCTCAGGGAACATCCTGTGAAAGGTAACTCATGTAAACTGGACTCGTGATTAGACAAGCTATGTTGTGTGTTTCGTATTGCGTTCTTGCTTTTGGTTCGTGTTGCGTGTTGGGAAGTGTGTGTGCGTGTCGCGTGGTAAGTGAAAGCGCCGCGTCCTCAGTGATTTTGTTGTCCATCATTCCTTACTCCTTGGTCGTAATCGCGTTCAGTTCTTTCAAACTGTGCATTATACTTAGTCCCTCGTTTGGGATAAAGCTGAGCGTTAAACAGAGATGTCAAGTAACATACGCCTATGTGGAAGTCTGTACTAACACATGATTATTGAAAAACGACAGTCGCAATAAAAGAACCATACATTAATTATCGATTTCTGCCAGAACAACTTCCTTTTTATCATCAACCGTAGGTGTATACGTAGAGAACCTTTCAGAGTTCGTGGTGCGAAGTCCTCCAGAAGTTTTAAGTCTCCTAACAGTGGGAAAGAAAAGGCTGATATTCGCAGAGACCAAAATGAACAGGAACTCGAGCAGGTTTGAGGCCAACTCTGGCTTTGCTTTCCATCCTCCCAGTAACTAGAGAAGGCCTCTTTTGATATCATTTAGAGTTACCTTAATTCAGGGTGGTACTTACTTTTCTTTCTATTGTGCTTGTTCACGTTGTGTTCTCACTTCATTACTTGATTTACATCTTAAAATTCAAAGCTCTCTCCGGGAAATTAAAATAAGAGCTGCGATGCCCAGTCTTTAATACTGCACGACCA
>OX419336.1:1145000-1160000 GCA_948470475.1 Galaxea fascicularis | reverse complement strand
AAAATTTTATGAAAATAGATTTTTTTTCATCAAATAGAATGTCACTGCAACCTGGTGTTTTTAATTGTACAATGTTGATGATATTACTTGTTCTCTCTAACTTCGTATAAGTTGAATTCTTCACACCTACATTGGACCAAAGGAAACAAGAAGTTGACTGGCCAAAGTGGTCCTACACAGTGGTACGTTTGAAATCTGATCGTCTGATCGTAAGTTACAGCTAATCGTAATTTTGTTTGGTCAACTCGTAGCAATCAAGCCTAGAAAGTGACATCGAAAATCTGAACTCCAGCTTAGAAGACGAGAGAGCGAGGTCCCAGACTCTTCAATTAGAGATGACAACCATGAAGTCCAAACTGGAAGAAGACATTTTTAGAGCTAAAACCACCTTACTCATAGATATAATCTCAATGCAATTATTATACGCTATCAAGGATATTTCTCCGGATGAGACTCCTTTTGTGCTAGAAAATGAAGTGAGATTCAAGAATCTGAACGATGGTTTCAGTTACGCTGGATCGACCCAAAGCAAGCTTCTAGAAAATGCAGACGTTCTCCTGGAGCTATTCAAAGGCTATCTCAACGTGATGAATTCAAAAGGTGAAAAAATGTTGGAAAATTCTCGCAGTGTACGATTCTTACATGGATTGGAAGATCCGTTTGAGGAACCAACATTGCAGTGTGACCCTGATGATTTGTCGCTGTACTTGACTAATAAAACGGACGATGATAAAGTGGTTGCTCACCAAGAAGCGATTATTCCATCAAGTGGACAAATGTTTCATCAGAATGGCGAGTACTCTAGACTACAAAACAAGCTGGTTTCGCTGAAAGACAGCGTGGACGGTGAAGCCTTGGATTTCCTCAAGAGAGCATTTGAGTTTGATCCCAAAAACAGTGATCAGGCAATAGGCACCAGAAAAGAAATTTATGAAAGGATTCACGACATTGTGCAGACAAGAGAATCTGTTTCAGGTAAGTCAATTCAATAAGTGGCTGAACGTCTTTAGTATTTTTATAAAAGAAGAATGTGATGAGTTGTTATGTAAATCAAATCATGACTTCTAATAACGGTACACTAAACTCCCCTCTGCTGCATGCGCAATGCATCCTCGCCAGCTCTGAATATTTAAAGATATAATATTACGAACGCATTGCGGACTTATGTGATATTAACACTGAGTTTAAGCAACTGTTATGCGTAAGCTACTTCCATAGTTCATGGTTCATACCAATTTGTCTTGGACAATCCTGTTCAAGGGGGAAAGACGCAATGAGGTTAACCCTATGTGAAACACATACTCAAAGGCCAGCCCACAACATCGGGAACTACGTCCTCTTCTCTTTGCGATCAGTGTGTGGGTTCTTTGACCTCCCACAAAGTTATCATGAACAAGGGTTGTGAGAGGGGACCTATGGTTTATCCTTCTTATCCGAGAAGACTAGAAAGTGTAACCATTTGCAGATGTCATTACAAAGGAAGCACTTTCTCCTCAGTTATTTAAAGATCCTGAGTTTTGGTCCGACTGGGACCAACACCTGGGTAAACAACAACTGTGATATATAAATAGGGAACTTTGTCCTGCTTCAAGTACCTTATTGTGACATGGGATCATGCATGCCTGTATAACCCTAATTACTATTTTCGTCTTTAGATGCACAAAACAGTCCTGAATTGTCTTGCCTTGTTGACACCCTCGCTCTGCTCGATCACTGTCACAGCCACGTGATTGTCGATAAGGCCCTCCAAAGCGCGCTATTAGTTCTGGAAAATAACAACATCACGAGGCGGTGCCATGACATTGAGAAACAGAAGAATGTCTTGGAAGATGAAAACGAGACACTGCGGAAGCAAATTCAAAGCTTGAAGAACGAAGCCGCGAAGCTGAACGGAAAGCTCGGAGAAACGTCCACCATGTTAACCGTGGTAAAGAAAAGTAAGGAACAGCTGGAAGATGATTTGTTGTCAGTATTTCAACTTTACAACATGCGGAACAGTAAAAGGAGCGAGGGAGAAGAAGCTGACATGGAAAATGTACCCAGTCCAGTAAGGCTTCAAGAGCAAATATCATCACTAGCAGAAGACAATGAAAAGCTTCGTGATGAGTTGGCGTTGAAAGAGCAGGAGAAGAACGACCTTAAGTGCGAGCTGACTTCTGTTAAGGTTAGTCATGTGACTTTGTAGCCAGTTGCCTTAGGTCGTCTATTATGTTCCGTATACCTCCAAAATAAAAACGAGATGAACTGTAAAGTATGCGCAGAGATCACTTTCATGGAAAGAAAAAGTCATAGGAGACGATCTGGTTTTATGGGTGAAATAATATTACGAGCTATTATTTTAATTTCCAATGCAAAGAACTCAAAACAAATTCGAGGTTTTAGTACGTTTGAGACTGCGGACAGGTTTTTTTCTCTTTAATTTGTACTATTTGTACTATGGAGTAACTGATATCAGTTACCCCTGTATGTGCTAACATCGGCTTAGAGAAAAAAAGGCGCGCACTTTACCATTGATAATAACTCTACGAGGATACCTTTACTGTTACCTTAAGTCAAAAGTGGAGAGTAAAGGGTTTAAATACGACTGAACAAAGGGAAACCTAGAACTTGGAATGATGGTACGAAGAAATCCGTTTGGCGAGTGCGAGTGAAAAATCGGGGGAAATACAACTGGACACGCTTACTTTGGCACGGTACAGAACAGACTCGATCGAAGACATGAGACCAACTAAAGACATAAACAACAGCTTGTTACAAGACGACAAAATGCTGAGACTTCTCAACTTTATTGACTGCTCAACCGACGAATCTACAAGTCAAGGACGATTGCCGGAACAAGGAACAGACTGATAACCTTACGGCGGCAGTGAAGCCCTATCCGTTTCACAGGTGACTGGCTTGAAACCTTGACATTCTTTTAATTTTTTTTTCTATTCATCTTTTGTGTTGCTTGCCAAGAGTTAAAAGCTATGGCAAGCTGCCGACGTTAAATATAAAATTCCTTCCTATGATGTTCCATGTCATTGGTGTAAGCATGTAAAAGATTACTGGAATGTGTTGGAAAGCTTTGAAACCAACAAGATGTTATCAATTTATCAGGGTTCGCCAAGAAGCCTGTGGGAAAAGATGAAATTAAGGAGTCGCAAACCCTCACCGGAGAAAAATCCAGACTGAACTAAAGGTTTAATGGTTATCATGCTTTGCGGACCTGACAGCTCTGACCCAGAGAGAGCCCCTTGTCTATTTATCTTCGATTTTATTTCAAGTGCGCATGTTTGTGAAGGTGTATTCCGAAGTGCCCAATCTTTTTACGTGTTACTGCTATGCTGTTTAATGCGTTGTTCTTTGGATGCATAGTGGACCTACCAAGTAGCAGTGTTCTTCCCGCACAACTTCAAGACTTTACTGAGCCCGTGGTACTTTTATATGGGTTTTTCCGTATCTCTACTTTGATGGGATCCGATGCAAGGAAAATTGTTTGGAAAATTCCCGGTTTTTCTGGAGGTGGAACCCCTCCGGATTCGTCATGCTAGCATCGAGACGCCGATGACCATCTGGGATGTCTTAGCTTTCACGAGAAGCCATCGCTGGTGACAGTGGCAGGTGCCTGCTTGAGACGTTTTAAAATAAAAATACTGTAAAACACTGGCATGGAGAAAACGAATAGGATCTGTTAATGCCATACAGCGCACTGGAAACCGGAACAATTTTTAATATCACAGTCTACAGAACATTTTGAGTGCTAAGAAACGCTTCTCAAACCCGGTGTTCAAACTAAACTGAAGGAACATAGCATTTACTCAGGAAGTGAACAGGAAAATATGTTGCAAAGCTTGTTTATTTTATCATTTTTCGAAAATAGAATCGTTAAATCGTTAGCTGATATTTCTTATCACTTACGTTACTCGTGTCAGAAGCGTTTTTATAATAATTCCGAAGCCCCCTTAATAATTTTCTTGCATACAAGACTTTTGATGAAGAAAAAAAATGGGTTCGATTATCTCAGATTCGGAAAATATATAGTTATAATATTTCTTTTTTCTTTTTCTTTTTTGACTTTTTTTAGAACTATTCCAGTCAAAATAATGTTAACTTGTCTTGATAATAAACAGTTTTATCTTTCATTTGATCAGTGTTAAGTCCTATCTAAGAGCAGAATTTTACGCCCAAAACGTTAATTATCCGTAGAAATAAGAGGGAGGCTGGAAAGGTCGGAAAAATCGGTAACGTAAGTAGAATGGGTGAGTTTACGTAAAGATGAAATTGAAGTAGATTAGCTTTCTGCCGCTAGTGTTGCATGATAGTTTTAGAATGTTTTTCTGATTCAAATCTTCCGATTTGCCCTTGTGTTTTACTGATCGTGCGTTGCCATCAACGTTTTAAGAATCTCGATTTTGTAACCCCACTTGGTGCAACAGGATGAGGTGTTATCTGGATGATTTCCTTGCGTTTAACGGTGTCGTTTGCTCGATCAGTAAACTTAATTTCGTTCCAGAATAGGTAGTGGAGGGTCACATGAGCGCGCTTGAAAAATGCGGGTTTGGGGGCAGAGCGCCTCGGGTATCCCTCTCATTAACCTCCCTGTTTCAACCGATGTAGACTTTCCCGCGCGGGGAATATATCAAAACAACACTATCGTGCCTAGCTGAGACTGTAGTGACCTTGAGGTAGCACTAAAAAGGCCTACGTCGATTGCTGTAGGCATTTTAAAGCATTAGGCAACGTTAGCACGTATAATGTAATCACAAGAAGAAGCAGACTCTCGGATCAAAAGCAAGTCGCGCAGAACACAATAAAAGCAGGAAAAAAATCACTGTCAAGTTTGTGATAGTGTTTGGGTTGGTCTCTTACCATTGTGTGTTACCTTCGAAATTTTGAACTGAAATATGTTGTACTGTACGCTAAATCCTCAATTTTCGTTCTAGTTTGTAATAACGGGAAGACTTAGATGCTTGTGATTACCGTAGTTTTTTTTTTTCTCTAATATAGTCTTAAGAATGCATGTTTCCATTTTCTTTTGTTACAGGAACACTTAAGAAAGGAAAAGGAGAGGAATGTTCAAGATGGACAGGATGACAAGTGTGTACAGACAGAAAGCAAAGAACAAAAGGAATCCGCAAATCGTTCTCACGGCGAATGTTCAGTTGATTTTGACGACTTTCACATCCTTCATGGGATGCTGTCATCTTTTCATGAAGATTATTCGTTTTCCTTGGAGAAAGCTGCCTCTGCAGCCCAGACCAACAGCTCGGTTGATATTTCCTCGTTAAGAGCAGTTATCAACAGACGCCTCGGAGAAGAATGGTCTCTGCTGGTCCTTGAAAACGCTAAAATGAAATCAGAGCTCGATAGCATTAGAAGTAGGATAAATGAGGAGAAGAAGAGTTTTGAAAGCGAGTTGACAGCGTTCCAAGAAAATCGGGATCATGGGCAGGAACCGTATGTGGACGAGAGACCTGATTTGACAGACAAAAATGTGTTTTCGATCGATGGAGAATCTGATGCTGGAAGTAACCAAGAAATGCTAGAAATCATGGTTTATGATCAAAATAAAGTCATTGCTAAGCTTGAAATGGATAAACTAGAAGTTGTGAAAGGACTGCAGCGATACAGGGTAGACTCAAACAAAAACGACGAAGTAGATGGTAATGATGGAAGAGTCAGTGTGCGTAACAACCAACTAACGAAGGAAGATTTAGAAGCTGTCTTTAAAGAACAATTTCAACACTCATCCACAGTTCAAGGGAGAAACGAAAGCCTGCAAAATGAGTTAGATTTGTTGACGGCCAAGTACACATCCCTTGCGCAAAGTTATAAAAGTTCTAATGAATCGAAAAAAAGTTTGACAGAAAGGCTGGCTACTGTCGAGGAAAGAGACATGAATCTTTGCGTAGAGATCGAGCAAATGAAAGAAAGATGCAATGAATTAAGTAAACAGTTACTTCAGCTGACCACAGAAAACAGTGAATTGAAGCTACGGCTTAATGATTTCAACTCTAAGGTTTTCGAGGTGGAGCAGGAAAGAGATGCTATTAAACAGCAGCGGGAAACTCTGCGTCAAGAACAAGTCAATCTTGAACACGAACTTGTTTCAGAGCGAGAGCTAAAGAATGTATCCGAGAAAAAACTGCGAGAGAAAACCGAACAGTTTGAAGAGGAGAGTCGCTTGCGGCAGCTTAACGAAAACTGTTTGAGTAAAGTAGAGAAAGAGCTGGAAGAGGCTAAAGAAAGCTGCAATCAACTGGTGGAATGTGTGAAAGAACTTGAGACAGAGAGAGATACCATGATGAAAGAGATCAACAGTTTAAGATGTTTACAGGGCTTGCCAACTATAAAGCGTGCAGTCAGCAAAGGAGAGGTGACCTCGAAGCAAAGGCCACTGCAGTATAATGGGGGAGAAAAAAGTGCACAAAACAAGAAAAATAACAAACTGAACTGTGAGTTGACGCGCGCAAAGGAACAGCTGGTAAGACTCAAGGCGGAGCTCACGCTTTCCAACATGCAAACTAGAAACCTCGGAACACAGTTATCGTCGCTGCGCGAAGACAGCTCGAAACTGGAGGCCGAACTGTCGACTGTGCGACTTTCTCGGCAACGATGTAGTTCTTTCAGCTATTATGACGAAACTGTGCGATTGGAGATCGAGCTCGGGGAAGCTAAGGAACGGATCATCGACTTACAAGAAAAGCTGTTGGATGTCTACAAGGAAAAATTTGTTTTGGAGGAGAAGATTCAGGTCTTCGAATGTCAAGCAAAGAGAGAAACGCAGGGTGGTATTTCAACTCCATTAAAAGAAATAAAGGACGCAAGCATGAAAAAAGAGTTTGAAAATAACGACAAGACGCAAGAAATTAGTCTTGATCAAAGAAAAGAGTTTGAAAATAAGATCCACTCGCTCGAAGCTGAAAAAGCGCAGCTAAAGGAAGACCTTGAAAATACGAACGCTGACAAAACTCGCTTGGAAGAAATCGAGTTCTATGTACAACAACTAGTAACTCTCGAAGATGAACAGTTGAGGTTAAAGAGCAGATTGAAGATGTGGGCTCAAAATGCAGGCGATGATCAGTATACCACTGAAGCAAATGGCGACGATACCGCATCGCCGAGAAAAAAGGCTGACTCGAGCAAAACCACTGACATTTTCCTTCAAGAGCTGAAAGCCTTGTGTGCGGAAAATAATGCTCTTCGACAAGACGCAGACGTTTTAAAAGAAACGGTAGCTGAACTTGAAAGCGATTTAACGACGTTGAAGTTGAAGTTATCAATGAGGGACAACATTCAAGAAAAGGCACTTGACAAGAGAGCGACCGCTACGCTTCTCGTTTCAGTAAAACAAGAAAGAGCCGAACTGCGCAAAGCTTTGGATGTTGTTGTAACTGAAAAAGATGAATTAGAGGAAGAGCTTTCTGAAATGAAAATGAAGCACACGAGACTTCAGAGAGAATTTGCCATGACAAGCATGGTTAAAGATGATTTAGAACTTGAGCTACTCTCACTTAGAAAACTGAACTTGGGCCGTGGATTGTCGGGCTTTAGAAAAAGCAGCGAAGAAAACTCAGATGAAAATTCGGTTTCTTCTAACGCGGATCTAACTTTTGACGAGAAGGACGATTTACAAGGGTATAGCGGGAAGATGGCCAATGTCGTGAACGACGAGGTAACTATGAAAGTGTCTTCAAAAGATAAACAGTACGTACTATAGCATTTGCCTGTTGTGTAAAATCGGTTAGCTCTTGGAGAAATTTACGACTTAGTCAAGCAGATAATTAAAGGCACTGGGAGGTCAAACTCCAACGAAATAATTAAATAATATTAATTCATGTGATTGTGTTTTCAACTATCTTTGTTTCAGAACGAGAAGAAATGGTTGCTACCAGGGCCCGCTGATTTACATGGATCAATATCGACGACGAAAAAAGCAACTAAACGGAGTAAGTTCATAATATACGCATTCCGAAGTTTAATGCCTTGTGGCACATTTAACGCAGTTTTCTTTATTCCGAACTCAAGTTTCTTGTAACGTCTTTTAAGACGTCTAAAAAGCATGTCGACTGTCTCTGAGATACTAGAAAAAGTCTTTTGGTTAGTTCTTTTCGAAAATTTGTCATTTCAAAGCTTGACTCATACTGGATCTCCCAAATCAGTATTTGCTCTTTTGGAACACTGAATCAACAGCAGGAGATGTCTGGATTAAACCCCTCCTAAACGCGTGGAGTTGAAGTAGCTTAGTTATTAAAGTTAAAATTAAAGGTCACCCCCCCCCCCCCTCCCCTTTTCTTGAACATCAATAGAGTTTCTTTGTTTTTCAGGAAATCTCCCGTCTAAGCCTACTGTTGAAAAAATGGACAGCAGCGTTCCAAGGTAACTATGGCAACATCAGGATGTGTTTCATGAAGACCATGAAATCGACTATATAATGCACCTATCAATGTTAGGGTTGGGAGAGGGGGGAGGGGGGGGGGGCTACGCTGGGGAATTTAACTGAGAGGGCCTTCTCCTGGGTAAGGATTTTGACATTTAGTACGTGTTGACCCAGAGTCGGGAACTCTAATAGAAAAAGTTACCCCAGGGGCGGGAAATTGACATCCAGTGGGTAGCTGGGGTGAGGAATTTGAACTGGGTCTGCCCGCACCTCTTTCACCCCCCGCCCCCTCCCCCCTCTTACCCTGGGGCTTAACATTGATAGATGCATAAGCCGTCTCACCTGATTTGCTGAAATAAGAAGAAATAATAAACAAAAACAAGCTAAGATCATCAATGCAAGGAGGTAAAAGCGAAACTGTGTGTCTTCTTGGAATGCCAGGGAGCAGGAAGAATATATCAGAGAGATGCGAGAAACTCGCCAAAGTTTTATGAACGTTTTATGTACTTCTTACTTTGTTTTCTCGAGCCAGATAAAAGGACACTATAAGAACACTTCCACTTGATTCACGAACTGTATTAAAATAAAAACTAATACTGGCTAATACTGATTTCACTGACAGGTTTAACACGGATTACGACCAATCGGAAACCGCTACCACTGAACATCACGGTGCGGCCATAACCTACAACCTAATAGACATCGATAACGTAGACACTGACGAAATGCGTTCTAACGTCAACTACACTGACAGTGGGCTGTTACGAGAAACTCCTAAAGGTGAAAGAGAAAAACCCGAAGGAATGGAACATGAAGGAAATACGCGTGACAAAACTACAACCATTGATAAAGACGACAAAAATGACAATTTAATGGATGATACTGTTAAGTGTGACGAACAGTGGAACCCATTCCAGGGTATTGCTGGCGCGGAATCTGTAGTGGTTCAGTCAGCAGAAGTACTTGTCAAGACTGCGTGGTCAATAAAAAACCTTTTCAGGCGACAAAAGTCGCCGCCCATCCCTGATCATGATTTGGGCGTCCTAAAACAGTGATGACCCATCTACGATGATCACAAGACTTTGTTGAAGGGTGATAGATCACAGTGGGTTTCTAATGAATAAGCAAATTTACTACTGCAACCAATTAAAACAAACAGTGCAATGAACCAGTCAGAAGCCGGCACTCCGGCGGCGTGGGAAAATTCGTGCCAACAAGTGATGATTGGCTTTGGATTTGCTTCTTATTGGTGGAAAAAGTGTCGCGAGTTTTGCAGCACAAAGTTAAGTCAAAGAAAAGGAAAAGAGGACTACCTTCGACACTAAATTGAAAGCGTCAGGAAGTTGTAACTCCCCTTTTCTTACGTCCCTACCCTGGATGCAAGAGGTTATTTTCCTCGCAGCCTAAGGCATGAAACGCCGACCGAAACGAGTGACCGCTCAGTATTCGTAAAGAACAAGCTGTGTAGGGGACGAAATAACCTCTGACGTCCAGGGTAAAGTGAAAACGTCAGGGGGGGGGGGGGGGTCATAATTCCCTGTACTTACGTCCCCTCGTTTCTTTGCGTATACTGCCTTCCAAATTTCCACACCAGAAAACACGAAACAATAACCTCTAAACTAATGAAACCTCGCGTAACTGAGAAAATAACTTTACTTCGGAACTTATTCTTTTGGGTATATGTGAAATATGATGAAACGAAAACGGTCGTTAATTTTGAGACGTTTGTGTACACATATTTGTTGCGTCTGAAAACTGAAACTAGGAATTTGTTTCTCAAGAATCCCGAAACATTTTGGGCGTCTTGTCTCGGTACGTTTGTTACGTTTACGCGAAATTATCTTTTTTAATAAATCTTCGGAAAAAAATTCGCTGGGTAAGGGGCAAGAACCGTGCCTTGTGTCTAACCTTTGTTCACGCTTCTCCCTTGCTAGTTTCAGTTAGATGTATATATCTTTGAACATGATTAAAAGTCTTTTCACAAAACCTACGTTTACAGAATCGGTGTAATGAATCCAGATGCTAAGATACCAATATAATTTCAAAAATGTACTCTTTTTGTATTTCAATCCTCCACATCTTGAGACTGCATAGGTATGAATTTCTCAAATTCACCCTTGTTTGAGACAGAAAGCAAGATACCCCAACTACAGAGACCCGGCTTTCATTCCAGTATTCACACCTCAGGATTTTCATTCACAAGAACAAGTGTAAAAAGCACATTACAGAAAAGAACAGTGTAGTAGCTTTGATTTCAGTAGTGAAGGATTTCATTGAGACTCAAAAGTTAAAAAGTATATAAAATTTTAAGTCAATTAGCCTTTCCTAAAAACTGTAGATTCCTGGTGTCATTTAAGTGTTGTACAATTACTTCCAGCTGATGGTTTTTAATCTGTCATGCAAGAGTCTTACTTTGAGTTCACCAGTAAAGAGATTTTGGTAATTTGATAAGTGCAAGCTTTGTTTGTCAGGAAAATTATAACATTTGTTTATGGACTTGTTTACTTAGCTGATTGACAGTAATTTCATACTTTCCTCAGTTTAAGCTTAGACTTGCAGCAAAACAACACAGTTTTGATCACAGTTAATACAGGGTCAGTCTAAAATGGGCTTCGAGTTACTTGGCCCAGCTCTCTCTTGCGTCTGTATTTGCTTCATTTAATGATGTCAAGACTAGCCTGCATAGCTAGCGTTTCCATGGAATTTTCATCACTTCAAAGCTGATTTCTCAACCAAAATTTCAGAAATCAGCTTTTGGGTGCTGAAATCACATGGTAAGGCTTGCCAGGCAGGCTAATGTTTGACCAGATTCTCTTGTCAGTACAAGTAACACCAGAAGTTTAAGCAGAGAGAGATAAAAAATCTTTTAAAATTTAATTCTGATACTCATCCTGCGGTGTTTCAACCAAAATTTCAAGTTTGACATCCCATAATTTCTTGAGTCAAACATGACAGCTTCTAACATAAGGGTGAAAAAAAAAAAAAAAAAGGGTGAAGAGTGAGCACAACTTGGGGGGAGCAACTAAGGCCCTGTCCACACTGATGGGTTTTTGTTTGAAAATGCATTGATATGTATGCGTTTTGGCCTCCCGTCCACACTGATACGTTCGAAAACGCTGAGCGTTTTCATCAAAAACGGATCCTTTTGAAAACGCTGTTGAAAGTGAATCGTATTGAAAACGCTATGGCATCCGTATCAGTGTGGACGCAGATCAATCAATGTGTTTTTACACCTATCCAAAACGCATTCAAACAAAAACGCATCAGTGTGGACATGGCCTAAACAACTGAGTGGGTCCATAATCAGCATGTGTATTGTGTTAGGGAAAATAGCCCCTCTCCCCAACTACCACCCTCCAAGTAGTTATGACAAGTTGCCCTTGTTATAAACCAAGATAGTGGCAGTTCAACAGAAGCCTTCCAGTCACAAAAATTCCACTGAAAAAATTAATAGGGCACTGTAAACACTTTGAAAAGGCAGTAAAAATGTATCCTTAGACAAGTGCTGACAGCACACCATGCCAAAGCTGAAGTGTATATCACATAAAGCAACACAGTTTTATCCCAAACACATGCCACTCTGCTACCTTTCTGGTTTTCTCCTTGGTGGTGGGATGGAGCAGATCCAGGTTTGTACTATGCCTAGTAAAGTACATACCTAGTACTTGCCTAGTACTATATACAGGTCAGATATAGCAAAACATTTTACCAGCCATTTAACATCTTGTTCAAAAGCTTAAGCTGTTGTTTGTTAGCATAAGTTGGTTTTCTCAAACGCATGCTGCGCTTGGGTCCCTTGTGCATCATTTTGTGGTTCTTTCCAACTCTCCATCTTTTCAGCTTGCCCTTTCCTGTCCTTATAAATCTTGCAGCCACAGCTTTACAAGTTTTCCTCTTGCCAAGTTTACTATTGGTGTTAATATTTCTCGCAAAAGTTATGTTACTGCTAGATTTGAGACACTTTTCCATCTCCCTTGTTAAAAGCGACGCAGAATTAAACTGATAAATACCCCGGACTCCAACAAGTTGTCTTGATGAACACATCGTCCTGTGGGTGCCAGTTTTCCACACAGTGGCTTGGAAATTGTGGTTCGGAAATTTTGCCACATGAGTCTTCATACTTGGGAAATTAATCATTCTGTTATCTGAAGCCCAGACTAAATGTAAAGAAAAAGAAAAGGAATGGAAAGGTAAACGAACATCCTAACGGACCAACTGCACTTTCGATTATACTGTTAGTGACATAATTGCATGCTTAAAACATGAAAATACATTTCCCTTCAATACCTTTCGGCCGGAAAGACCACCATATTGTACGCATGGAAGGAAAAAACGAAGAAGAGAACATTCCCCTGACGAAACTTGCATGGGAGAAGGCGGCCATCTTTGCGAAAGAATCCGCTGAACTCATATCGACGGAGCAATCATTCCCATGACCCACAGCGGTACCGAAAAATTCAAGATGGCGTCCTCAATAGAAGAGAAGAAAGTATCACTGGCAGATCAGTGTAATCAAAACGTCAAGATATCCCCAGGTAATACGTCGAAACAGGACGAGAAAGTAAAGAAAATGAAGGAACAGTTGGTCAATGCTCAAGCAGCGGGAGGAAAGGAAACGAAAACCACGGGAAATGCGAAGGCTGACATGAGCGCAGAAGAGAAACAGAACATGGAAAAATTCTTCGAATGGACGCCACCGCCTCCACCAGAGACTATGGGGCAGAAATTCAAAAGAAAAATGAAGCAAAATCCTTTAGTTCCTCTTGGTGAGTAATGAGCTTACATAATGAGCGTCCAGTGTAAAATTAATAATCTAAATATACTGTTCAACCCACTCAGAGGCCTGGTTACCACAGGAAAAAATTGCAAAAAATCATTAATGTAAAATTGAATGGGATTTAGTTAATTCCCATTGAAAAAAACATTAACGTAAAAGTAGAACACTTAACATAAATGTTTTTCTTGCAAATTGACTTTGATGTTTATTACAAATCCCATAAATGGGTATTGCTAATTTACCACCTCTGGTTTTATGCAATGTTACATTTATCTGAAATGCCTACTAACCATTGATGGTTTCTGCTGTTTTAACATTTAAGTTATTTTAAATTATGTATAATGGGAAATTTGTAACTTCCCATTAATTCACAGGAAAATTTTCCAAAAAAACATTCTCGTGTTTTTGAATGGGAAACGGTGAAAACACATGCAAAAAACCATTAATGTGAAAGCAGAACTATATCCATTATTGTGAAAATAACATTAATGGTACTAATTTACCATTGATGTGTTTAATTAAAAACACATAGTGGGATTTAAGTGTTCCACATAATGATTTTTTGCACAATAACATTAATGGGTTATTTCATAGGAATGGTATTTACAAGAAAACCATTTGTGGTATATCAAACAGTCTTTATTTTGTTTTGCAGAGATACCATTATGGGTTTTACCCCTACAAATTAACCATTTATGTGTTACATGAAAAAAGCAGGGTGGGTTTTAAGTATTCCACATAATGACATAAATGGGTTTTTTTTTTCAGGAATGGTATATACAAGAAAACCGTTTGTGGTATATCAAATAGTTGTGTTTTGCAGAAATACCATTATAGGTTTTACCTATTTTACACTTTGTGTCTTCAAGCAATAACATTGATGGTTCCTGGTTTTCATTAATGGTATTCAAAATAAGACAATTGACAGGAAGTAATCGTATTTTGCTGAAATACCATGAGGTTTTTATTAATGGTTTATTGCATTTGCTCTGAACTTATTGCTCTACCAGATGGCTTGCTGCTTTTCCATGCTACTGGGGGTGATGACTCCACAGCTGAGTCTTGTGCCTGCAGTTGCTCGACTAATTTTGTTAACTTAAGTTGGTCGCCTACTAATTTTAGTCCACAAGCAATGAGTTGATCTTGACTGCCTTTCGTAGCCAGCATAATGAGCCCCTCTCCATTAATCTTTTGCTCTGTCGACGAAAAGAAACTTACCCTCAAATATAACAGTCATAAACACACGAAAAAACTGTCCAAAAAACTATCAGGACTGTAGTGTGAAATATGAAAACTGACGCGGTGCGCGTTCTTAAAAATTGCGGGAAAACAGTGAATCTAAATAACTTTCGCTTTCCCAAAGAGTGTATTCTGGCTTGGCAACAAAATTTATTTACCGGAAAGAAAAACATAAAACTAACACACCTTAAAATTAATAAGAGTTTCATTCAATGTTCTAATAAATACTTTTAAATCTTAGATGCAAATACATGTACATAGGCCACAGGCCAGTTAGTAAGGCAATTTTCACGGTATTTTTGCATCGGTTAGTTCGAAATCTGCAAATTTCGAAATTCACAACTACCATGTTGTAGGAGGTAATTAAGGTAGTATGAATGGCTTTGCTGTTCTACCGAAATAACTTAGAGGTTAAGTTCTACCGAAATAACTTAGAGGATAAGCTTAAAAGTTGAAAATGAACTACAGCTGTACCCGACGTGATGGCCAGTACTCACCTGCGAATTTCGCTCCCATGTTTTTGTCTAAGTTTTCATCGACCTAAGAAGATACTTCTTCAGACGAAAATTCTTTCTTGAGCTTACTTTTAGTAAGCTCGCAGCATAAGCCGTCTTCAGGCGAT